>JAGFNQ010002340.1:198996-221777 GCA_024364735.1 Boesenbergia rotunda
AGAAGTTTGTCATCGTCTTTCATTGATGACATTCTTATCTACTCAGGAACTCAGGAGGAACATGCTGAGCATCTCAGGACAGTATTGCAGATTCTTCAGCAGAGCCAGCTGTATGCAAAATTCTCAAAATGTGAATTCTGGCTCGATCAGGTGTCTTTTCTAGGTCACATCATCTCCAAGGAAGGGGTGATGGTAGACCCCAGCAAAATAGAAGCAGTAAGTAACTGGATCAGACCGAAGAATGCCAGTGAGATCAGAAGTTTTCTGGGTCTAGCCGGTTACTACAGGAAGTTCGTAGAGAATTTCTCCAGAATAGCCTCCCCACTGACAGCTCTTACCAGAAAGAACAGAAAGTTTCAGTGGACAGAGGACTGCGAGAACAGTTTTACAGAATTAAAGAGAAGATTGACTAGTGCTCCCATCCTGACTCTTCCAGAGACCACTGACAGCTTTGACATATATAGTGATGCTTCTAAATTAGGACTTGGAGCAGTGCTGATGCAGAATGGCAAGGTTATTGCCTATGCCTCTAGACAACTCAAGGATTATGAAAAGAACTACCCTACTCATGACCTTGAGCTAGCTGCAGTAGTGTTCGCTCTCAAGATTTGGAGGCATTACTTATACGGAGCTCAGTGTAGGATTTTCACAGATCATCAGAGTCTAAAGTATTTCTTTACTCAGAAGGATCTGAACATGAGACAACGCAGGTGGCTTGAGCTAGTCAAGGATTATGACATTGACATCCTCTACCATCCAGGTAAAGCTAATAAGGTGGCAGATGCACTTAGCAGAAAATCTAGTGCCACCCTACTAGCTTTGTCCCCGATGTCACAGCCCCTTCGGAAAGAGTTATCAGAGTTCGGATTGGAAATTTTAGTTGGGCAGCTCTCCACTTTGACATTAGTGTCCACCCTGATTGAAGACATCCAGACAGCACAGGATCAAGATCCTGACCTTCAGAAAATCAAACAGGGGATAGCAGAAGCTGAAAATGGAGAATTTCGCCTATCAGATAATGGGACACTGTACTACGGTGACCGCTTATGTGTTCCGAACCAAGAAGAGCTCCGAAGGAAGATCCTAGAGGACGCACATAGATCTCCTTATGCAATGCATCCTGGTTCCACCAAAATGTACCAAGACCTCAGGGGACGTTTTTGGTGGCCTGGGATGAAGAGGGACATCGTCAGATATGTCAGTACCTGCCTGACATGCCAAAGAGTCAAGGCAGAACATCAGAGACCAGGTGGAGTTCTACAGCCTATTCAGATTCCAGAATGGAAATGGGAAGATATTTCCATGGATTTTATAGTGGGACTACCCAGAACAACGAATGGATATGATGCAATCTGGGTAATAGTAGACAGATTGACTAAGTCTGCCCACTTCCTAGCTATCAGGATCTCCTATTCTATGGAACAGCTAGCTCAGTTATACCTCAAGGAGATCGTCAGACTACATGGGGTCCCTAGGAGTATCATCTCAGATCGGGACAGTAGGTTCACTTCACACTTCTGGGAGTGCGTACAGACAGCACTAGGCACCAAACTGAAGTTTAGCACAGCTTTCCACCCTCAGACAGATGGTCAGACAGAGAGAGTTAATCAAATACTAGAAGATATGCTCAGAGCTTGTGCTATAGATTTCAAGGGCAGTTGGTGCAGATACCTGTGCTTAGCAGAATTCGCCTACAACAATAGTTATCAGGCCACTATCGGCATGGCACCCTATGAGACTTTATATGGGCGGAGGTGTAGATCTCCTATCTGCTGGTACGAGGGTGGTGAGAGGCAAGAGTTAGGCCTACAGACAGATCTTATAGATGATACCACCGTAGCCATACAACAGATCCGCTAGAGAATATAAACAGCTCAGAGCCGCCAGAAGAGCTATGCTGATACACGGCGCAGACCATTGGAGTTTGAAGTTGGGGATGCAGTATTCCTCAAAGTGGCTCTCATGAAGGGAGTAATGCGTTTTGGGAAGAAGGGCAAGCTGAGTCCCAGATATGTAGGACCATACCCCATCACTAGAAGAGTTGGCAAAGTAGCTTATGAGTTGGAGCTACCTCAGGAGATGTCAGCTATCCACAATGTATTTCATGTTTCCATGCTAAAGAAGCATATCCCAGATGCCACCCAGGTGATAGAGCCACAGACGGTACAAGTTCGCGAAGATCTCAGTTATGATAGTCGGCCTATCCAGATAATAGACCGAGCAGTTAAGAAATTGCAAAACAAGGAGGTACCATTAGTGAAAGTCATATGGCAAAATCACAGAGTAGAAGAGGCAACCTGGGAACCAGAGGACAGCATGAGACAGAAATATCCAGAGTTGTTTTAAATTCGAGGACGAACTTTTTATAAGGTATGGGGGATTGTAAAACCCAAAAATTTCCTCAAATAATTTTAGAAATATCCTAGGATTTTTCTGGAATTTGTAGATATTTTAATGGAATTTTTCCATAAAAAGAAGTGCCAAAAATAAAAAAGATGAGTTGATGGCCTTAGGTGAGTTTTGAACCCGCAACCTCCGCTAGAGTAAACCCTTGGCATAGCTCCACAAACCACCAGGCCAATGAGAGTTTCGTTGAAGGAAATAATCGAGTATTCTAGATATGTATTTAACTTAGGATTTTTTTTACAACTTAATATAAATAACGAATTAAAGAATTAGAGGAGGAGATTTTAGGTTTTCGTGAGCCAAGGGTGCAGCGCTGACGCCCCTCCTCCTCTCCTCTTCCTCTCTTGCGTTTTCTTCCTCTTCTCCTCTTCTCTTGCCGCCCAAGACAAAGGGGAAGCCAAGGGAAGGTCTCGATAGACCCTATTCTCTACGGGGACCCTCGTAGACGCGAGGAGAACTCCTAAAAGCAAGAAGAATGTTGTAGTTCGACGTTTCCTCAGGAATTTCAGAGTTTATTAGTAAGAAAAACCTAGCGCAGGAAGTAAGTATCCCTCACCTGCAGTATAAGTAGTTTCGGTTGACGTTTCGTATGCTTAATTCCTTATATGTATGTTCTACGATTAGAAATCGTAAATTATGAACAAGCACGCACGTTAGGTGTTTGTTAAAATGTTCAGTTCAGTTAATGCTATAGAAAACATTAAAGAATAGAAATTCTTGCTCCAGTTTATGATTGGGGCCAAGGTCCAACGGGATGGGCTCCTAGTTGCCCCTAGGTTTAGATAACCTAGTAAAAGCAAGAATCAGAAAAGGAAAGAAAAGTATAAAGGACTATTTTATTTTCAGTGGCATTGTACCGGACTTCGGTCCAGGGATAGGCTCCAAGTTGCCTCTAGGTTTAGATAACCTAGTATGGGATGGGCTCCTAGTTGCCCCTAGGTTTAGATAACCTAGTAGAACCCTAATGGATTCGGGATTTGCTACCTCGGGTTTATTAGGGATGCGCGCACAGTTGGTACATTGCCGGGCCCACAGCAGTTGATTATTACTTTCACCTACTATATGTATTTAGTTTTCAGAAATTCATATTAGCATGTGGTGAATTTAATAATTAGTTTTATGTTAGTTAGTTTCAGTTCCAGTTCAGATATGTATGTCATGCTATAGCTTACTTTTCAATTTTAGTTCAGTATGTGCCATGTCTCAGTTATATGCCATGACATTCTATGATATGTATTTTAGCATGAGCCTAGCATGATTACTTATGGATATGAGCATGTATGTGCATAGCATGTTTTACAAAAGCATAATTCGAGTTTTCAAAGTTTTGTGAGGCTAGATGGTACTTACTAAGCTTTATGCTTATTAGTTTGCATTTCCTTATACTGCAGATACAGGTAAAAGAAAGCACTAGTAGCGGAGGCGGCGGGCTTGATGCAAAGTGTGTGTGATGGTGGAGTTGGAATAAAAGTCTTCGGAACTTGGAAAGCATAGAAATAGTCTCTATTATGTTTCTTTAGTTATTCCGCAATATATTATGTGAACCATCTATGAACTTAATTAGACTTGTATTCGTGGTGCCTAGTATACTTGAAGTAGTTTATTTACCTGACTTAATATTGGTTTAGTGAATGCTTAAATGTCATGAGCTACTACTTGTGATAGGGTAATTTAGACCCATGTTTACGCTTTAGGAGGAAGAACTTGATACTTTTGATCTACATGCTAAATACTTGAGATATGCTTGTTCTAAGATTAATGCACCATATAGAATGACATGTAGTAGCTAAGGATGCTTTTAGATATGAGAAATGAATAGTTACAATAAGAAGTTGATACAAACTTGGCACATTCATGTTTATGCTTCTACATGTCGCTTTTATGATTTCTAAGTTGCTATACATGCTAGAAACCCTCCAAAAACATGTAATAAATGCCTTAGAATAGTTGTGGAACTTTATTTATGTCATTATGTTTGTTAGATATGATTTTGGTACATTGTAGCTCAAGTTTGATAAGTTCTGGGAATCTGAAAGCTGGATTTTCAGAACTACCAGTCGACTGGGAAAACACCAGTCGACTGATATCGGGCACAGAAACATTCTGTGGCCCGACCAGTCGACTGTCATATAGCAGTCGACTGGTTCTGTGTAAAACAAAAGTGTTGTAGAGAAGTTGGTTAGTGCTTTAGTCATGCAATGCAGAGGTGGGGGGATCGAATCCTGGCTAAGTTAATAAAATTAAAGTTTTTGTTTTTATTTTGGCTGGTTAGTACTTTAAACATGATTAAGAATTGTTAATTTAGTAAATAGCAAAATATGAATTTTTAAAATTCTCCCACTTGGGTTTAGCATCTAGAAAAGCATTATCAGAAATCAGTAATTAGTCAGCCAGTTAGTTAGTTAGTAGCGATCCGTCTTAAAGCTTAGTACCAGAAGGCGGGTCATTACACCCTTACCGTCGGCCTTCTTCCTCTGTGGCAGCACGATCTCGCCGTGCTTGAGGACGAGGATCTCCATGAGGGACGACAGCTGGCTGTACTTCTTGCGGAACTTCTCCAAAATGAAGATAAAACTCGAACTGCATCCGAGATGGCAGATCTGCTATACCATGCAATGGTATTGCTCAAGCTTAAGAATGTAAAAATGGAAGAGGTACCTGGTTCTTGCGGTTAGTCGAACGAAGGACGAGAGACGCGAGAGAGGGAGGTGCCGCAGGTTAGGGTTCGAGAGCCGCGAGAGAGGGAGGCACCGCAGTTAGGGTTCGAGAGCCGCGAGAGATAGGGAGACGCCGCAGTTAGGGTTCGAGAGATAGGGAGCCGCGAGAGATAGACACAGACGCAGGTTTTGTTTGCGCGGATTGTGTTTGCCATGCAGACGCAGTCGCGCCCGTTGCCACGAAGACGAAATGCGCGACGCGCGATGCCACGCAGGCGTCGTCCGCAGCCGGTCCGCAGAAGTGGTCCGCACAGGATCACTTCTGTATATATATACAGAACCGTTCGGCTGCGGACGCGCTGTGGACTAGTCCGACGTGGCTGTTGCGTGGACAAAAAAAAGCCAAAAAACAAACTCCCTTCGTCACCTTTCGCCATTTTGCTCTCGCGGCCGCACGCCCCCCTCTCTCGCGAACCCTATGTTGGTGCAAGTTGCATCAATGATGTTCTCCTCTAAGTGTTTTAATGTTTGATAATAGACTTAAGTTAGTGATACATTAAACATACAAAGGGGAGTTAAGAGAGAAGTAACAAAGTGGACCAAAGTCCTAGTGAATCTAGGCAATAAGACCTGGCGAAGGGCTGCTGGGCACCTAGCGAAGGACTGCTAGGCATCTAAGACCTGGCGAAGGGCTGCTAGGCATCGAAGACCTGGCGAAGGGCTGCTAGGCACCTGGCGAAGGACTGCTAGGCATCGAAGACCTGGCGAAGGGCTGCTAGGCACCTGGCGAAGGATTGCTAGGCATTGAAGACCTGGCGAAGGGCTGCTAGGCACCTGGCAAAGGGCTGCTGGGGAAAAGTCCACCCTAAGGACTGGGTGGCAACCGTCTCCTGAGAGGAGTAGGTGAAAGACGCGTTCTCGAGGGTGAGAACTTGCGTCGGTTCGACCTAGGGTTTTGTGGAAATCTGAAGTCTGAACCAAGTCCTTAAGACTAACATTATATGTATATTTGCCTTGTGCTTGTGTATCTTGCTGGTACCAAGAACCGGAGACAAAGCAGGCAAAAGGCTGGAAATTAGCAAACCCAGGCGCCCCTATTGATGGGGGTGCCCAGATCAAAGCATAAAACCCAGTCTTGGGTTGAATGCCTTGAATCCAGGCATCCAGTATGATGGGGGCGCCCAAGCCAAAGAGTAAACAATGCAGTTTCGTGAAGTAAGCAGAATAGACTTCCAGTTAGGCGCCCGAGACCATACGGGCGCCCAAGTTGAAAGCTGTTTTGTTGTTTCGAGGTCGAAACACAAGATAAGCCTTCACTCAGGCGCCCGGGAGGTCCCAAGCACCCTAGTCAGAGATCTTATCAGCTGCGGCGAGTTCGGCGTAGGGATAAGGTTTGACCAAGCGAATAGGGGTGCCCCGTTGATCGCAGGCGCCCATATGAAGCCTATAAGGGGCCTCGACCCCTCTGCTTCAAACACAACTGCTGTGAGCTATTCTGATCATTCTGACCGACGACAACACACTAATGACGAGGCTCTACGACCGACAGGCTCCAAGAGGAAGTGCGCGACACTTCGGGGGTTCAAATCGGCCGAGCTTCAGACTTTGTTTTGTTCGGTTTGCTGTTATTTAATTCTGCATTTAATTTTCAATATTCTTGCTTGTAATTATCAACTGTAAGACGGGTTTTCTCCGCCTCCAGAAATTCCGGAAAGGAGACCAATAGTGGACTCACGCCGAGTATATAGGCCTTGGACGTACTGACCCGGGGGTTGGGAACCAAGTAAATAAATCCCGCGTGTCTGTCTTGCTTTTATTTTTTTATATTTATTTTCCGCTGCACTAACGCTCTGAATATAGTTCGAAAGTTTCCGCGAGAATTTTAACGGTCGATATTCACCCTCCCTCTATCGATGGCACCGGTCCTACAATTGGTATCAGAGCTAGGCCGCTCTTCACCGGACTAACCGCCGACGGAGCAACGACGCCAAGAGTTGAGGGGGAGCCTAAGGGTGAATCAGGTACAATTTTTTTTAATGTCCATTTTTAAGTTCCATATTATTTATTTCACGTGCAGGGAGAGAGGGCACTATAAAAATTAGTGTCCTACTCGTAAGACTCGATCTACACCACCGGCGACAAAGGGGACACCAGCGTCAGGAGTCTGGAAAAACAAGGATCACGTACGATGCTTCAAATGCGAGAAGTACGGACACTACAAAAACAAGTGTCCGGCGAAGGTACGTAAGATTTATGTTCCAAAAATTTTACAAATTCCTGCAATGTCTTTTGATAATTTAGTTAATTTTTCTGATAAATTAGATTTACAGCATAGTAAAATTAATACTTTGCATGTCAAATTAGAAAATACAGATATGACTAAAATATCATAAATTAATTATTTAATTCAGAACAATAATTCAGTTATTTCTAAAATAAATTATCATAATTTTAATTCTGATAAACTTAATTCTGATAATTTTAATTCAGACAAATTTGAAAATCCTAAGAATAAATCCGAATTCAAATTTGAAAATCCTAAGGATAAATCTGAATTCAAAAATCTTAAGGATAATTCTAAATTCAAATTTAAAAATCCTTTAGATAATTATGAATTCAACTCTGAAAATTCGTTGTATAACTTAGAATTCAAATTTGAACATCTTAAGAATAATTCTAAAGATAACTCTGAAGTTAGTGAAGATAATTCTGGAGATAATTCTGAAATTATTTTTAAGGATAAAATTGATTTTATTGAAAATCTTGAGGATGATGAAGATGAAATTCTCCTAGATAATAACTTAATTATAAATAATCTTGAAAATTTTTACAAACCTTTAACTAGTGGCCCAAATTACTCCTCCTACTTTGAGGATACTAAAAGATGTAATTTTGAGGATAAGGAGGATATGAAACTATCTAAGATAAAGACCATAGTAATAAAGTTCATAAAGGTTCAAATAAACCCGAATTATTAGAAAAACTTGAAAAGATAGACAAAGAAGAGTCAGAAATTTCGAAATAATGAAAATTCTGAACTTAAACCCACAACTATTAATCAATCATTTCAACCTTAATTATTCAAATCTTAATCAAATTAAATTAAATTCAAATTAAATCTTAATTAAATTAAATTCAAATTGAATTAACTTCAAATTAATTAAATCTTGATTAATTCAAACTTAAATTAATTCAATTAAATCGTAATTAATTCAAACTCAAAATTAATTTAATTCAATCTTAATTAATTCAAACTGAAATTAACTTCAAATTAATTCAATCTTAATTAATTCAAACTTAACTCAAATTCAAATTAATTTTTAATTAATCATTAATTCTTAAATTAATTAATCCGTTATTAATTTAACTTTAAGTAATCCATTTTAATTTATCTCTAAAATAACTTAAACTCAAATTAAATAAAATCCTACCCAAACTGCTACAATAAATTTAATAAAATCAAATATATCAAAGTGGGTTGACATATTCGCGGGTTCACACGACATGTATCAAATCGGGAATTTGATACATCGAGAAACTTAATTAAATGATTTGAATTGCTTGACTTATGCATAACTGTCATGTCATGCATATGCAATTTTCTTAAAATATATGTCATGTCATTCACGTTTAATTTTATGCATAATTTAGAATGGTTATAGGAAAATGATTACTTGAAACTTGAACAACCTAGTATTGGGTGGAGGTGAGATGATAGTAGGTTAGGGAAGCCATCTTGGCGGAACTAGCCGAAGCTACCGATCCAAGACCCAAACTAGTTAAACCAAAATCTTTCAAGAAGTAACTTGAAGATGAATTTTCTATAAAAGACTTTGTCAAGGAAAGGGTTGATAATCCAATAAGGCTACGGCCAAAGAAAGCCTAGTGCCTCACCAAGACCTGGAAGCTAATTACTGAAAATCAAATTCACTTTACTATTGCTAGATTTGAATTTAACACAAGTTTCAATCAAATCTTAGATTTAATAATAAATTAAGAAAAATGATTCAAGCATCTCACAATACACCCATAAGGCAACCATGCTTGCTGTATTGAGACACCTAGAATGGGTGAGATGTTAAGGACTAAGAAATTGATGAGCATGTTTCAAAATTGTTAGAATATTTTTCTAAAAATATATTTTCAAAATAGAGCTTCAACATAATAATGTTTGTATGGAATTCATGCTTGTCTGATTGAATATATATGATATGTTTTAAAAAATTATATCATTTTTAAAAATTGTTTGACTCACGCAATTAGACACAAGCCTCTTAGGACAACACTAAAGTTCCTTAAGGCACTTAGATAGAGTCAAACGATGTCGGGTACAGGGGGAGTGTTTTCACTCTTTTAAAAAAAATTTCTATTATTTGAAAAGACTTTTTGAAAACTGCGCCTCAATCACATATGTTTTCAAAAAGGCTTATACTTTAAAAATTATCGTCTTTCCAAATTGTGGTTTCAAAATTTATCTACGTGAAAATTATCATTCATTTGATTTTGATAAACCCTAAAGACACAGAGGAAGGTCCACTTAATTATCTACAAGGGCTCCAAGGATGTGTCGAATTTAGGGGGAGTCTAAATCAAAAGAAAATTATCTAACAAGTATTTTTCAATTATGAAATAATTCATTTGGTCTAAACCAAACCCTAAAGACTCAGAGGAAGAGTACTTGTGGTCAACAAGCTTCCTAGGACTGGGTCAAGTTTAGGGGGAGGTTAAACTAAAAGAATTATTAAACATTTTAAAGAATATGTTTTCGTGCACTACATTTTCAAAATCTTGTTGAAAACATAAATAGTCAGTCTTTCAAATATACTTACATATATTTTCAAAGTACTATCATTGTTTTTTTTCTGTTCGGAAAGAGTCTTTTCTTGAGTTTGGAAAATTTTCCAGGACACTTAGGAAAATATCCTTGTAGTCAACAAGGTTTCCTAGGATTGTGTCAGACGGGAAGATAGACCAAGTTAAGAAAAATTACTTATATTTTTCTAAATGCATAATACTGTTCAAAAATTACTTATGTTTTCAAAATGCATGCATAATACTGTTAAAAAATTACTTATATTTTTCAAAATGCATAATACTGTTCAAAAATTACTTATATTTTTCAAAATGCATAATACTGTTCAAAATTAATTATATTTTTCAAAGTCTAATACTTTTCTAAAAGTACTTATATTTTTCAAATCATAATCTATCTCAAAGTACTTGAAAAATCTTTTCTAAAATTTTTCTAAGAAAATTTTTTCAGGTCAAACACTTTCTTACAAATACAAAATATTTTTCAGAACTACACAATACTCTTCAAAATGGATTTAATCTCAAAATTTAAGTACTTAGTATTACTATGCTTTCAAAAATTTATACTAAGTATTTTCAAAAGAACAAAATGTTGTCATTGTTGGTGCAAGAATTCTTGATTTTTTTTTATGTATAACAAAGGGGGAGAGATACGCCTTAAGTTAGAAATTTTTTAATTTTTCTCTTACCAAAAGGATCAATTAATCAAAATGGTTTCAAAAAGGGGAGAGTGAAAGTTAGAATTTTTTTTCTAGAGGATCGAAAATGGATTTTCAAAACTTAGATCATTTTTTTTATCATGATCCCAAGGATAGTAAGTTAGCCCCTTCAACCAATCTAACTTAAGATATTGTCAAACATCAAAAAGGGGGAGATTGTTGGTGCAAGTTGCATCAATGATGTTCTCCTCTAAGTGTTTTAATGTTTGACAATAGACTTAAGTCAGTGATACATTAAACAGACAAAGGGGAGTTAAGAGAGAAGTAACAAAGTGGACCAAAGTCCTAGTGAATCTAGGTAATAAAACCTGGCGAAGGGCTGCTGGGCACCTAGCGAAGGACTGCTAGGCATCTAAGACCTAGCGAAGGGCTGCTGGGCACCTAGCGAAGGACTGCTAGGCATCTAAGACCTAGCGAAGGGCTGCTGGGCACCTAGCTGGGCAACTAGCGAAGGATTGCTAGGCATCTAAGACCTGGCGAAGGGCTGCTGGGCACCTAGCGAAGGATTGCTAGGCATCGAAACCCTAAGACCTGGCGAACGGCTGCTAGGCACCTTACAAACGGCTGCTGAGGAAAAGTCCACCCTAAGGACTGGGTGGCAACCGTCTCCTGAGAGGAGTAGGTGAAAGGTGCGTTCTCGGGGGTGAGAACTTGCGTCGGTTCGACCTAGGGTTTCGTGGAAATCTGAAGTCCGAACCAAGTCCTTAAGACTAACATTGTATGTATATTTGCCTTGTGCTTGTGTATCTTGCAGGTACCATGAACCGAATGTTGGAACTTGGATGGCTAGAGAGGGGGGTGAATATAGTCAGACACTAATTCTTGTTGCTATTAGGTTTTCTGCACTTCAAGGGTTAGACAGCGGAAGCAAACAACAAAACAGAGTATAGATGCAGAAATGAAAAGCAAACCAAAAATGAAAACAACGAGGATTTACAAGGTTCGAGGATAACTTGCCCCTACTCCTTGGCGTGCCCGTGAGGTAGGCGATCCCTTGATCGTTGGCAGATCAAGCCCCGAAAATTCGGATAGAATGCAACCTCCTTCTCGGTGGAGTAACCTCTCCACAGCGTTTCAATCAGTGTATATGAAACTAAGCACAATGAAACATAAAGGAAGCTTACAGAGCACTTAGGACAGAAAGAACACAAGCGAACTCCTCACCAAGCTCCACTCAGCACAGATCTCACTCAAGAACTCCCTCTTCGTGTCTTCTTGCTGATGGACTCGCCAAGGTCCTTGTTTCTTCTTCCAAGCGCTCAAGTATGCAATATCTCAACAGGTTGCTTCAAGCATCAGACTATGTGTAGTAGCAACCAAACTTCTCAGTTGTAGCCAAAGAAAGAAGATCTCACACGCAGAGAGATCTTCTCTTCTCTTCATCGCCAGCCACTTAACCTGCTGCTGCTGTCGCCAGACGCTCCTATGCAGCTCCCAGCTACTCATCTACATAGCCCAGCTACCTGACCTCTCCTGGACTTCCTGACCTCTCCTCAGCTGAGCCCCAGTCGAGCCCCAGGTTAGCTTCCAGCAGTGCCAGCGTCCGTTGAGACCTGAGAAATAAAAGCATCCAAACCTGCTCGATGGAAAGTCTCCCTTTGACCTTCCTTGAGTGTTTGAATCCATCCCTGTAAAGCCTGCACACTTCAACAGAAGCTTAGCAAATCATATCAAACATAATCAGCAATGTATCAGAGAATCAGCAGAGAAACCAGACGCGATCAGAGCGTCTGACAGTGAATTTGAATTAAAGTTCAGCTCCTGATCGGTCCCCAGACCGATCAGGATGTGGCCTGATCGGTCACCAGACTTATCTGGCAGTTTGCTACACACACCTGATTGGTCCCCAAACCTATCCAGCAGTCTGCTGCACACACTTGATCGGTCCCCAGACCGATCAGAATGTGGCCTGATCGGTCACCAGACTGACTGATCGGTCTGGTGACCGATCAGGACACCTCCTGACCGATCAGGCTCCAGCCTGATTGGTCGTAGTGAGGAGCGCGTGACATTTGATCGTTCACCAAAACGATCTAAATAGTATCCCTGATCGGTCACCAGACCGATCAGGAGCCGATCAATAGGCTTCCAATCTCACTGTATGCTCCCTGATCGGTCACCAGACCGATCAGACATAGCTGGATCGGTCACCAGACCGATCCACGAGGGAACTTCGTGCCAACTTCCCTGATCGGTCACCAGACCGATCCAGGCAAGGTCAAATCTCCTCTAAGTCACGAGAACAAGCTTCCTGCCCTTCTCTGATTCGTTCTTAGTCCCCCGGACCAAGACTCTGTGCCCAGTTTCACTCACCGGGACTTCAACCTAGCCCTCCAAGCTAGGACCTGGCCCTCCAAGCCAGGGTTTCATCCAACCTAGCTTCCAAGCTAGGACCTGACCCTCCAAGCCAGGATTTCATCCAACCTAGCTCTCCAAGCTATGACCTGACCCTCCAAGCCAGGATTTCATCCAACCTAGCCCTCCAAGCTAGGACCTGACCCTCCAAGCCAGGATTTCATCCAACCTAGCCCTCCAAGCTAGGACCTGGCCCTCCAAGCCAGGGTTTCATCCAACCTAGCCCTCCAAGCTAGGACCAGACCCTCCAGTCAGGTTTCAATCACTTAACCCTCCGAGTTAGGAATTTTCACACCTAACCCTCCAAGCTAGGACTTTTCCACACCTAACCCTCCAAGTTAGGACTTTTCACACCTAGCCCTCCAAGCTAGGACTTTTCCACACCTAACCCTCCAAGTTAGGACTTTTCACACCTAGCCCTCCAAGCTAGGACTTTTCCACATCACCTAGTCCCACTAGGTGTGCCTAGTCCCACTAGGTCTTTTCCACTGCCAGCATGCGATCTCCCGATCCACCTAGACTTAATCCGAATTCAACCAGACTTAAATCAAACTTAAATCGGTGTCAACACCAAAACAACAATCAGGGTCAGACTGCATTAACAATCTCCCCCTTTTTGTTGTTTGACAACCCGATTTAAGTTTAGGCATTAAATGATCAATTGAAGGCAGTTCAATTATCGTAAAGGAATCAAAGTCCTCCCCCTACAATAACCCTAAACTTAATCAACCATTCTCTCCCCTTTTGTCAAACATCGAAAAGGGCATGGCTATTAAGTTTAAACATACCTCCCCCTCAAACACGGGTCTCTCCCCAACGCCAAAATAATCAAAGTATAGTTTTTGAATTACATATGAGAGGCATATACCATAAATGTATCCTGACAACAATGTATATGCATCATACGACAATAAGTGTGAATTGCACATGAAAACATATACAGAAATATATCATGGTCAAACATGTATATGTTTCATATGATAAGTAATGAATGCAGCTGTATCCAGCACATAATCCTGATTGGTCTCCGTGACCGATCAGGGTCGTTGGTTACTTGATACAGAAGAATTTCTGATTAGTTTGGGGATCGATCAGATTTCAGAAAAATTCCTAAAACTCTGATACATTCCTGACCAGATTGCATTAACAATTTGCATTCCACAACAGGGGTGTAGACTCTATTGATATTCGACGTTTCAGAAAAATTTCTGAAACACGACATTAAGAGCAAGAGTCATGACTTAACAAACCCTTTCTTATGAATTTGAACATTCCAACATAGGTTTGTATCAAATTAAGTTTCGTTCCAAGTATGATTAGCCAAACCTCATTTTAACACTTGACGTTTCAGAAACATTTATGAGAATCAAGGGTCTCAAAAATTTCTCCCCATATTTTACCACTTGAACAAATTTGTACTCCCTTAGTACCAAGTTTGTACCAATAGAGGATCAAGTGTGTTTCAATTGTAATCGGATTGTATCATGTTTGTTTGTAGTATGATCATTAAACTGATACAATTCGACGAGGGGAGATCGGACTGAGGAGTTTTGACTCAAACATGGAACTTACTGATCAGTGTTGATCTGATCGGTCACCGGACCGATCAGAGGGATCCCTAATTGGTCGGTGGACTGATCAGGTTTGGCACAGAATGTTTTCTGAGTTCCAAATTTCAGAAACCGATTTCAGAAACTCTGAAATCAGGTTTGTTTCAATTCTTAGCCATTACCAAACCCTAACTCAATTAGATTTAATTACTTTGGTTCTAAACATTGGGTCCCTTAACCAAAATGTATATTTTCATATTAAAGGAAAAACCATCAAAGACATTCATTTCCTAGGGGGTTGAACTTCTTAAAAATAGGCACGTACACGTTTGCATCAACATGTTTTAAGTGAGTTCAAAATATATGTCAAGTCTATAATTCCCAAAACAGATTTGCATAAAACTATTTGAGCAGAAAATTAATACTCATGAATAACACATTTCCAATGACAATATAACTTGAGAGTAAAACCCATACATACTAAGTTCTAAAGTGTGATTTCGAAAACCATGGTAAGCTTGAATGTGATGAGCTAGATGTTAGGGATACATGTGTATATATATCCTAAGTCCTAGAACCTTAATTTAGTTTGATACAAAGAGGGCACTAAGTCAAAGAACTTAAGTAGTGAATGTTAAAGCTCATGTTCTTTGTTTGGTGATGTCTTATTAGTACAAACTATGTATTAATCCTTGTTCTTTAGCATGCATTCATACAATAAAATCATGGCACACTCAGCTAAGTTCATCTCAAAAATAACAAAAAACTTAAGCCTAAGATATATCATAAGTTATTGCAAATATTTTGGCTAACTTCTAGATTTACAGTGAACTATGTAGTTCAATCCAAATCATGGCATATTGAAGCTAAACCTCATGGATTGGATTGAAAAGTCATACTTCCAAGTGTGTATTACAGTCATGGTTCCAACTGATTTGAAATCAAGTTTGAATTAGGCTTCCAAAGCAGGTATGCATGCAATCATTTGAATAGACAATTCATAGACATGGATAGCACACATGATGAATGTATAATTCTATTTGGTAAAGATGAACTAGACAGTTCCTTCTTTGTTTTGGAAGCAAACTTGATCATTGAAGAATTTTAATACTAAAGTAGATCATACTTAAGCATGATTAAGTTCTTTGACACATGAATTCCATAAAAATTACTAGCCAAGGGATTACAGCGTAATAAGAACAAAAACAATGGGGATCAAATTATCTAATTTGAATTTTCCATAGCTAATCATGTGTATAACAATTTTCCCTAACTATAGATTTGGAGCACCCATTATCAACAACCCATGTTGATAGATGCTCCCCCTCAATCCAAGCTATACAATTCTAAAGATAGAGGTTTTAGGTACCCAAATTTTGGGACCTAAAGAATCTACAATGTAAGACTTTGGCACCCATGCCTTAGTCATTTTCTTCCTAATTTTTTGAACCCTAGAATCATTCTGCGCTCTAACTTTGGTTCTTGATATTAATGATGCGAAACTTGATTCTTTAGGTTGGTAACCTAAACCAACCTTGTTGTAAACCGCCCTTTGGGAGTTAAAGATCGTATCTAAGGTTTTTGAGCCAATTGAAAACTTCTCAAGAATATTCTTGAGATTTTCAATTTCGCTCCTTAGGGTCTTGTTTTCATTTTCAAGGGATTCATCATGCCAATCATTAATTACCTCATCCTTAGAGGTTTTCAATTTTTCTACTTCTAATTTTAAAGATTTAACTTTGGCCTTAGATTTCTTAAGCATGTTTGTCAAGCAAGCTATTGTTCTATACCACTTATCTAATTCCGGAGAGATTACCTCTTCATCATCCGAAGATGATGAAGGCGCGGTTGAGGAGTTACTCGATTCGTTATCACTCTCCTTGGTTGACTTTTCTAATGCCATGAAGGCCATGTGGCAGTAACTTTCCTCCTTTTCCTTCTCCTTCTTCTTCCTTCGGTCACCTGTCACAAAAGCAATCCCCTTCTCCTTGGGGCTTTGGTTAGAGATCTCATGTAGTTCCATTTCACAAAATAGATCTTCTAACTTGGTAATTGAAAGATCCTTGGAGACCTTGTAGGCATCCACCATGGATGACCACAAAGTGTTCCTCGGAAAGGCTTTGAGAATATACCTTACAAGATCTCGGTTTTCCACCTTTTCATTGATGGAATGTAAACCATTGAGGATCTCTTTGAATCTTTCATGGAGTTCACTTACCTTTTCATTTTCTTCCATGGAAAGGTTTTGAAGTTGGCTGAGAAGGAGGTCTTTCTTGGTTGTCCGGGTGTCTTGAGTACCTTCATGGAGCTCAATGAGCTTGCTCCATAGGTCTTTAGCAATTGTGAAGGGACCAACTTTGATTAGTTGGTCTTTGGTCATCCCACATTGCAAGGTCACGACAGCTTTGGCATTGGCTTCCCCCTTTTTGATTTGCTCAGTCGACCACATGGAAAAGTCTAGATCTTTTCCCTCAATATCCTTTGGAGGAGAGAAACCCTCCTTCACTGAGAACCACATGCACATGTTTGCCTTCAAATAAAATTCCATCCTTGACCTCCAATACGGAAAATCTGAACCATCCAAGAATGGAGGTCTGTTTGTGTTGAACCCTTCTCTTCCCATGAGCATCGTTGAAGCTCTAGGATGTTAAGCCGCTTGAACAGAGCCCCAAGCTCTGATACCACTTGTTGGAACTTGGATGGCTAGAGAGGGGGGGTGAATATAGCCAGACAATAATTCTTGCTGCTATTAGGTTTTCTGCACTTCAAGGGTTAGATAGCGGAAGCAAACAACAAAATAGAGTATAGATGCAGAAATGAAAAGCAAACCAAAAACGGAAACAAGGAGGATTTACAAGGTTCGGGGATAACTTACCCCTACTCCTTGGCGTGCCCGTGAGGTGGGCGATCCCTTGAACTAAGCACAATGAAACACAAAGGAAGCTTATAGAGCACTTAGGACAGAAAGAACACAAGCGAACTCTTCACCGAGCTCCACTCAGCACAGATCTCACGCAAGAACTCCCTCTTCGTGTCTTCTTGATGATGGACTCGCCAAGCTCCTTGTTTCTTCTTCCAAGCGCTCAAGTATGCAATATCTCAACAGGTTGCTTCAAGCATCAGACTATGTGTAGTAGCAACCAAACTTCTCAGTTGTAGCCAAAGAAAGAAGATCTCACACGCAGAGAGATCTTCTCTTCTCTTCATCGCCAGACTTAAATCCGAATTCAACCAGACATAAATCAAACTTAAATTGGTGTCAACACCAAAACAATAATCAGGGTCAGACTGCATCAACACCGGAGACAAAGCAGGCAAAAGGCTGAAAATCAGCCAACCCAGGCGCCCCTATTGATGGGGGCGCCCAGATCAAAGCACAAAACCCAGTCTTGGGTTGAATGCCTTGAAGCCAGGCGCCCGGTATGATAGGGGCGCCCAATCCAAAGAGTAAACAATGCAGTTTCGTGAAGTAAGCAGAATAGACTTCCAGTTAGGCGCCCGGGACGATACGGGCGCCCAAGTTGAAAGCTGTTTTGCTGTTTCGAGGTCGAAACACAAGATAAGCCTTCACTCAGGCGCCTTGGAGGTCCCAGGTGCCCTGGTCCAAGACGTAAGGATAAGGTTTGACCAAGCGGAAAGGGGCGCCCTGGTGATCGCAGGCGCCCATATGAAGCCTATATAAGGGGCCTCGACCCCTCTGCTTCAAACACAACTGCTGTGAGCTATTCTGATCATTCTGACCGACGACAACACGCTAAAGATGAGGCTCTACGATCGGGAGGCTCCAGGAGGAAGTGCGCGACACTTCGGAGGTCCAGATCGGCCGAGCTTCAGACTTTGTTTTGTTCGGTTTGCTGTTATTTAATTCTGTATTTAATTTTCAATATTCTTGCTTGTAATTATCAACTGTAAGACGGGTTTTCTCCGCCTCCGGAAATTCTAGAAAGGAGACCAATAGTGGACTCACGCGCGAGTACATAGGCCTTGGACGTACTGACCCAGTGTTGGGACCGGGTGCATGTTGACATGGATGCGGGTTCGTAATTTTAAAATTAATTACGTGCAGCGGAAGGTTTAGCATAAATAATTTCTCAAATTATTTAACCACACATCTAAGCATGCAACTTTATCTTGTGTAGACATGATCATATATTTAAAATTTTGCAGAAACGTAAACTAATTTACTTATTACCTCGCGTAACTCGAAGGAAGGGACGAGATCCAACCGTAAGCGTCCCTTCGAAGCTCCGCCTCTATTCGCGTCCACGGCGAGTATCTTCGGGATGACTTCGCAAAGCCACGAGTTTCGTGTTCTCGAGAACTACTAGATTCTCCGAGAACGCGACAAGAAAAACCAAGAGAGAAGTAATCACATCGAAAAACTCACTACCAAGGTTGGCCGGAATCACAATTCCGGCGAGAAGGAGGAAGATGACTTGCGCTCAATCCCAAGGTGATGATGGCTGGAGAGGAAGATAGTCCCAACGGAAGAACTTCGTCGCCTCGGTGCTTCTCCTTGTGCTCACGGCAAGAAGAAGGGAGAAGAGCCTTGTGGCCGGCCAAGAGAAAGAAGGGAGGAGAGGGAGAGAGCCCAGGCAAGAATACTTGGATTGATTTCCAAGCCTTGTCTTGGGTCCTTTATATAGTGGTCTCTCAACCGCCAAGTCTCTTTTTTCTTATGAAATAAATTTTCTATGACTTATTCCATCATGCCAAGTTTTATCATATTTTAATTCATGATAAAAACCGACCAAGTCACCTTTTTTCTTATGGAATAAATTTTCTTATCATGGTAAATTAATCCATGATTGATTTTATAAAATAAAATAAACTAATCCATGGTTCATTTTAATTTCCATGAAAAATAAACCAAACCTTGGTTTATTATATAAAAATTTATATCATCCATAATTTTATAAAACAAACCACACTTGGTTTATTTTATAAATTGAACCAAAAACATGGTTCTCTCCCTTTGTTGTGGCCGGCCAAGCAAAGAGGATGGAGACCCTCTTTGGCCGGCCCAACCAAGTCACGCCCCAATGAATTAAACTTATTTAATTCATCTATTAAGTCTTCAAAAGACTTAGCCATTTTACGCTTCCGATGCGTCTCTGAAAAATTCAGATTCGACTTATCGTTTGGCTTAACCAAATCTAATCTCTCTTGATTGGAAAATCCAATTTTCAACTCGTTTTAAATCCCTCGGATTACTCGTAGTGCGTGTGACTAAATAGGCTTTCGATTTATGTTGGTCGTCTATAATTAATCAATTGTAGAACGATCATGAGTGGTATCTAGTAATATATCATGATCCCCAATTAATCGAAAGATCAACGGTTGACCTCAAAAATAATTCTGAAACCCTTCAGCAGCTATAATGAATCGTGCCCCATTCCCTTCACCATCTTATACCCATTTGGTTCAGGACATGGTCTATGTGTGTCAGTCCCCACTAGGCTGACTACGTCACACCTAGCCCAAGTAACGTTTTCTCGTCCTACGGATTCTAAGTACTCTCATGTATTTAAGAGATTCATACTCTGAACATGTCATGCTTTGGCCAGAGGCTTCGAGTAACAATCCGACGATAGGCCTTGGGTATACATCTCCTCGCAAGGAGTGGTGAATCCTTTGTAGGTTGTTCAAACATCTTCAGGCACTTCGGCTTATACCCAATCATCCTACGTCCACACCTCCTTGGGGATGCTTGCTTAAGATGTCAAAGTATAAGTCTCCATGACCAAGATGACTTGAACACCGCAAGTCAAAGGAACATCACACTTAAGCTGCAGTAAGAACTTCATTGACATATCTCTATGTAGACTACCATATGAAGTTTTACAGTCAGTCACTCCAATGAACTAGTTCCCTTAACTAGCATTCATGTTTATCTCCGGACATCCCAATGTCAGCAGCCAGTGAGAATCAGCTGATTAGAGAATAACCCATGCTAGTCTCAACAGAATTGATAGTGTCCGTATTTATCAATTCATCGACTAGGGACAATTTCAATACTTCACAATTGCACATGTAGAGATAATCACTAGTTGTGAATTCATCACAAATTCTCTCATGCTGTGAATTGTATTGCAAACATTCAGTAAATGAGTTTAAGATCTCAATCAAATACATAAACATGTATACTCAAATAGTGAATATTCATTTATTAAAATAATTGATTACAATCATAAGGCGATTGCCTTAGGACATTTTTCTCATATCACTAACAAACTCCCACTTGGCCTAATGTCAATCACTACGGTATCCAATACCACAGGCTCTAACATGACCCTCAAACTTGCTTTGAGGCAAGGCCTTAGTTAAAGGATCCTCTAAATTTCTTTCAGTGGGAATTTTCTCAATTTGTATATCATTCCTACTTATAATCTCTCTGATCAGATGATAGCAGCGAAGCACATGTTTGGATCGCTGATGAGACCTTGGTTCCTTTGCTTGTGCAATAGCTCTATTGTTGTCGCAGTAAACCGGTATTGCTTCATCAATGGTTGGAACCACACCAAGTTCTGAGACAAACTTCTTGATCCAGACTGCTTCCTTTGCTGCTTCCGAAGCTGCAATGTATTCCGCTTCCGTGGTAGAATCCGCAACGGTGACTTGCTTGGAACTCTTCCAACTTATTGCGCCTCCATTCAAAATAAATATGTATCCGAACTGAGATTTGGAGTCATCCTTATCTGTCTGGAAACTGGCATCTGTATACCCACGTATTACCATATCACCTTCTCCATATATTAGGAACACATCCTTAGTTCTTCTTAAGTACTTGAGGATTGTCTTGACAGCCACCCAATGATCCATTCCTGGATCAGACTGGTATCTGCTTGTGACGCTCAGAGCATACGATACATCGGGACTAGTACATAACATAGCATACATGATAGATCCGATGGTGGATGCATAAGGAATCTTATTCATGCAAATCCTCTCGTCTTCTGTGCGCGGACACATAGACTTCGAAAGGTTGATCCCATGCCTGATGGGAAGGTAACCTTTCTTGGATTCTGACATGCTAAACCTTTCTAGCACTCGGTCTATATATGTAGACTGCGAAAGACCAAGCAATCGTTTGATCTATTTCTATAGATTCTAATCCTAAGGATATAGGTTGCTTCTCCCTGGTCTTTCATGGAGAAAGTTTTGGACAACCAAATTTTAACTGACTGTAAGACTGATATATCGTTTCCAGTAATATGTCATCAACATATAACACTAGGAATACGACTGCACTCCCACTAACCTTCTTATACACACAAGGTTCGTCAGGATTTTGTGAGAAATCAAACTCTTTGATTGTCTCATCAAAACGGATGTTCCAGCTCCTGGATGCTTGCTTTAGTCCATATATGGATCGTCGAAGCTTGCATACTTTGGTTTTATTAACCGATGTGAAACCTTCAGGTTGTATCATGTATACATCCTCAAGCAGGTTTCCATTAAGGAAAGCTGTTTTCACATCCATTTGCCATATCTCATAATCATAATGAGCTGCTATGGCCAGGAGCATCCGAATGGATTTAAGCATAGCTACTGGCGAATAGGTTTCGTCATAATCAATTCCTTGTTTCTGACGATATCCTTTTGCCACTAATCTAGCCTTAAAGGTAACAACATTACCTTCCATGTCGGTTTTCTTCTTGAAAACCCACTTGCACCCTATGGGCTTAATCCCTTCAGGTGGGTTAACCAAGTCCCATACTTGATTTTTGTACATGGAATCCATTTCCGACTTCATGGCTTCAAGCCATTTATCCCTTTCTGAATTTTTCAGAACATCTTCATAACTGATAGGTTCGTCATCGTTAATGAGTAACACGTCGTTCGATTCACTTATGAGAAATCCGTATCTCTCTGGAATATTGCGTGTCCTATCAGACCTACGAAGAAGTGGTGTTGTTTTAGGTTCAACTGATAGCTCATCATTATGAGTTATTGGTTGTGGGTCTAGACTAGGTGTCTCTGTAATGTCTATTGGAGTTTCTTGAACTTCTTCAAGTTCAATGCTACTCCCACTGTTTTCTTGTAAAAGAAATTCTTTTTCTAGAAATACAGCATGCCTTGAAACAAACACCTTTTGTTCCAAGGGATGATAGAATTGGTAACCTTTCGTTTCCTTAGGGTATCCAATAAATAGACATTTATCAGACTTAGCATCCAATTTGTCTGATACAGTCCGCTTTACATAAGCAGGACAACCCCATATCTTTAGGTGAGATAAATGAGGTTTCTTACTATTCCACGTCTCATATGGAGTAGTAGAG
>JAGFNQ010002340.1:223986-307700 GCA_024364735.1 Boesenbergia rotunda
CGACCTTGGCTGTGGCACAACAAATCGATGCTCCAAGCTTAAGGCTGACCCATTAATCAAGAAATAGTTTTAATATGGTTGGAGCTCATTCAACCGTTGAGTCAGGCTTAGTCCACTTGGATGTGTCCAACAACCAAAACTAAGGATTGACCTCTGACTCCAACTATATTAATCATAAATTAATTCCGTGGTTTGAACATGTTGAGATTCAAGCCAGGCATGGATGTGTCCATCAACCCAAACGAGAAACAAAACTCCGGTTCTAACCATATTAATGGAAGGTGTTGGCCTTAATATTTTGTAAGGGGTTTTGTGTCTCATCTTTTTCTTTTAAGCACATTCATGACATATAATTATGTCATGTACTAACAATTTCCTTAATAAAGTATGTATGTGACTTAATTTATCAAGTCTCATTAATTGAATTAGGAACCGGATTTCCTAATTCTAATTTCATACTTTATTCAAGGAATTGTTTTGGGAAACAATTTCCTAAATTATCATAATCAATTTCAGAAATAATATGTTTAAGACTTTGATTTCTCTAAACCAAATCTTATTAAATTAAGAGACAGATTCCCTTAATTCAACCATATATTATTTTCATGAAAATCTTATTTAAGGAAATATACTCTATAGGAAACAATTTTCCTAATTAATTTTGGAGACAATAATATGTAAGAGCATCACCTCAAAAATCAAATAAGGAAATTATCGTTTGAGAATCACCTCAAAAATTCCCAAGATTTGATCACATATTTTATTTATGGAAATTAATATCAATAACTTAATTTGGATGGCTCCCCGAGGCTCAATCCAAAATAAGAATTTATTGATAATATAATTTGGGCGGCTCCCCGAGGCTCAATCCAAATTACATTTGACAACTTAAATTCAATTTAGGAAATTTAATTATAACAACTAACTTTAAATTGGACGGCTCCCCGAGGCTCAATCCAAAATAAAGAATTTTGTAAATAATTTAATTTCCAATTATGAATTTAAATGCCAATTAATATTCCCATAATTTGTCTAGACTTTCTTGAAAGAAAGTGCCCAAAATTGTGAGCTTTCCATAAATGGAAAGTTTCCAAAAATAAAAGGTTTTCAGAATAATTGTAATTTCTGGTACAAAGAAAACTTACGTTTTTCCAAAATTGGAAAATTTTCAAAATTGGAAAGTTTCCAAAAATGGAAAGTTTTCACAATTATCATAAAATTTCAGAAACAGAGATATTTCAAAAGTTTGCGAAATTTCATGAGGATTTCCAAACCTTAAAATTCCTAAATCGGAAATTTACCATAATTGGAAGGTTTCCATAATTGGAAAAATTTCCAAAATTGAGATCATGACAAAGTTTTCCACAAATAAATTATATGATTATGTCGAACACTAACCGGCTCTGATACCACTGTTGGGACCGGGTGCATGTTGACATGGATGCGGGTTCGTAATTTTAAAATTAATTATGTGCAGCGGAAGGTTTAGCATAAATAATTTCTCAAATTATTTAACCATACATCTAAGCATGCAACATTATCTTGTGTGGACATGATCATATATTTAAAATTTTGCAGAAACATAAACTAATTTACTTATTACCTCGCGTAACTCGAAGGAAGGGACGAGATCCAACCGTAAGCGTCCCTTGGAAGCTCCGCCTCTATTCGCGTCTACGGCGAGTATCTTCGGGATGACTTCGCAAAGCCACGAGTTTCGTGTTCTCGAGAACTACTAGATTCTCCGAGAACGCGACAAGAAAAACCAAGAGAGAAGTAATCACATCGAAAAACTCACTACCAAGGTTGGCCGGAATCACAATTCCGGCGAGAAGGAGGAAGATGACTTGCGCCCAATCCCAAGGTGATGATGGCTGGAGAGGAAGATAGTCCCAACGGAAGAACTTCGTCGCCTCGGTGCTTCTCCTTGTGCTCACGGCAAGAAGAAGGGAGAAGAGCCTTGTGGCCGGCCAAGAGAAAGAAGGGAGGAGAGGGAGAGAGCCCAGGCAAGAATACTTGGATTGATTTCCAAGTCTTGCCTTGGGTCCTTTATATAGTGGCCTCTCAACCGCCAAGTCTCTTTTTTCTTATGGAATAAATTTTCTATGACTTATTCCATCATGCCAAGTTTTATCATATTTTAATTCATGATAAAAACCGACCAAGTCACCTTTTTTCTTATGGAATAAATTTTCTTATCATGGTAAATTAATCCATGATTGATTTTATAAAATAAAATAAACTAATCCATGGTTCATTTTAATTTCCATGAAAAATAAACCAAACCTTGGTTTATTATATAAAAATTTATATCATCCATAATTTTATAAAACAAACCACATTTGGTTTATTTTATAAATTGAACCAAAAACTTGGTTCTCTCCCTTTGTTGTGGTCGGCCAAGCAAAGAGGATGGAGACCCTCTTTGGCCGGCCCATCCAAGCCACGCCCCAATGAATTAAACTTATTTAATTCATCTATTAAGTTTTCAAAAGACTTAGCCATTTTACGCTTCCGATGCGTCTCTGAAAAATTCAGATTCGACTTATTGTTTGGCTTAACCAAACCTAATCTCTCTTGATTGGAAAATCCAATTTTCAACTCGTTTTAAATCCCTCGGATTACTCGTAGTGCGTGTGACTAAATAGGCTTTCGATTTATGTTGGTCGTCTATAATTAATCAATTATAGAATGATCATGAGTGGTATCTAGTAGTACATCATGATCCCCAATTAATCGAAAGATCAACGGTTGACCTCAAAAATAATTCTGAAACCCTTCAGCAGCTATAATGAATCGTGCCTCATTCCCTTCACCATCTTATACCCATTTGGTTCAGGACATGGTCTATGTGTGTCAGTCCCCACTAGGCTGACTACGTCACACCTAGCCCAAGTAACGTTTTCTCGTCCTACGGATTCTAAGTACTCTCATGTATTTAAGAGATTCATACTCTGAACATGTCATGCTCTGGCCAGAGGCTTCGAGTAACAATCCGACGATATGCCTTGGGTATACATCTCCTCGCAAGGAGTGGTGAATCCTTTGTAGGCTGTTTAAACATCACTTCGGCTTATACCCAATCATCCTAGGTCCACACCTCCTTGGGGATGCTTGCTTAAGATGTCAAAGTATAAGTCTCCATGACCAAGATGACTTGAACACCGCAAGTCAAAGGAACATCGTACTTAAGCTGCAGTAAGAACTTCATTGACATATCTATATGTAGACTACCATATGAAGTTTTACAGTCAATCACTCCAATGAACTAGTTCCCTTAACTAGCATTCATGTTTATCTCTGGACATCCCAATGTCACTAGCCAGTGAGAATCAGCTGATTAGAGAATAACCCATGCTAGTCTCAACAGAATTGATAGTGTCCGTATTTATAAATTCATCGACTAGGGACAATTTCAATACTTCACAATTGCACATGTAGAGATAATCAATAGTTGTGAATTCATCACAAATTCTCTCATGCTGTGAATTGTATTGCGGACATTCAGTAAATGAGTTTAAGATCTCAATCAAATACATAAATATGTATACTCAAATAGTGAATATTCATTTATTAAAATAAATGATTACAATCATAAGGCGATTGTCTTAGGACATTTTTCTCATATCACTAACACCCAGGAGGGTCGGGAACCAAGTAAATAAATCCCGCGTGTCTGTCTTGCTTTTATTTTTCTGTATTTATTTTCCGCTGCACTAACGCTCTGAATATAGTTCGAAAGTTTCCGCGATAATTTTAAAGGTCGATATTCACCCCCCCTCTATTGACGGCACCAGTCCTACACCCTAATCGCCTCCCTCTCTCGCGCCTGCCCCTGCCCCTCTCTCGGCGATCCCCCATCCTGTCGCCTCCCTCTCTCACGCCTGCCCCTCGTGCCCGCAGCTCTCTTTCCCTCTTTCCCGCAGTGAACCCTCGGCCTCGCCCTTGCCCTCGCATCCCGCAGCGTGCCACTGAGCTCGTGCCGACGCCTTCCCATCCCACGACACTGCGCTAGGATCCTGCGTCGCATCCCTCTCTCACTCCGACCATCCCCTAAACTCGTTGCGTCGCCCCCCTCTCGCGAACCCTAAACTTGCTGCGTTGCCGTGGTCCGGCCATCCCCCACCTCCCTCTCTTTTTCGCGTCCGAAGCTTGTGCCTGACCCTGCAATTTTCGTTGCCGCCTGCACCGAGCCGCCTTCACAGGTACAAATCTCGCTAGTCCCGTGGTTTTCGTTTTCCCTGAACCCATCCGATTATTACTCCAATTTTTACTGCGTTTTTCACTGCAATTGTGCAATTTGCTACTTCTCTTGTTGTTTTGTGCGATTTTGTGCTTGCTCGTGCTGCAAATTCAGTTCATACCATACAGTTGATGATAAAACTTCTCTTGCTGGTTGTAGACCACTTTCGGCTGCTATTTTTTTTGATACCCGACTGAGATAATCTTTTTCTAAGGACTTCAAGTACCTCTTCCATTTTGACATTCTTAAGCTTCAGCAATACCATTGCATGGTATAGCAGATCTGCCATCTCGAGATGCAGTTCGAGTTTTGTCTTCATTTTGGAGCAATGTTTCGACAAGTTAAAAGAAACAATATCATTTTGGAGCAGTCAATTAGCCTAAATCATTGTACATCATTCTTCTACATATCATATCACGTTTGACTAAACCATGTTTTACATTCTTATTTAGTTGATTCATTAAACAAGCATAGCATAGGACCGAATGCTATTAATTAAACAAGGGTGTTTATACCTATTGAAAAATTCAGACACATATTATGTATCAGCAAACGTGTAAAAAAAATAAAAATTACATTTAAATACCTCAAGCATATAAATTTGTTAAGTTTATGTTTGGCTTATTGCCCGTGCTTTATTAATTGTTATTTTTAGGTTATAAGCAGTGTTTGTTTGTTTTCAGGAAAATTGAAAGGTGGTGTTTCCTTTTATTAAAAATGGTAAGTTGTTCATTTTAAGTTTTAATATTATGGTTATATATAATTATTAATCTTGTTTTTAATGTAGGGAAAAACTTATGTTGTATTTGTCGGATATCACCCGGGCATTTATGATTCGTGGATGGAAGCATCACGTCAAGTTGATGGGTTTAGTGGCAAGGTACATAAATCTTACAAAAGTAGAGAGGAGACAGAAAAAACATATCAAGCATACTTGGATATAAAATGTGCACCAGTTTCTATTTCATCCGATGCAACTTCAAGTTCGACTTCGAGATCAAATCCAAATTCTGATAGGAGTCTTTCAAAGTCCGAAAAAAAAAGTTTAAGGATACAATGAAATAGATAGTGCATCTTTTGGATTCTTTAGAAATTAGTGATAGTGATTAGTCATGTTAGGTTATTTCAAGTTGAAGTTGAAACAATGTTGTTATCTGAAACAATGATGTTATCTATATTAACCTCATGGACATGTGTGTTATCTATATTGACATTAATGCAGTTTTCTTTTAGCAATTCTTTCATATATAAAAGTTCAAGTATGAAAACAATATAAATATAAATATTTCGTATTATCCCAACCAATTAGTGTTTTTGAGTTCTATTTGGAAAATTTAAACCATCAAAAGAACCTAAAATTATAACAAAATATTAGGCTAAGAAAGTAATACACTCTAAATAGTCTGGTAAATTTAACTATCAATATATTTCCTTTTTAATATATTCATCCAAAGTAATTAATAACTATCAATAGATTTCCTTTTTAATATAAGAAAATTATCAAAAGTTGTAACTCTAGTTAGTGTAATTGATTCATTAGTTTGCAGCTATGTTAGAACTATGGAACTGTTGTATAGGCTAAGTGTGATGGATCGATGAGGTGACAGAAGAAGAAACTTATTTATCCACCTTTAATAATTCATGGGGGATCATCTCTTGCAACTTGTGCTGTGTCAATTATCGCAATCCTTTAGTAAAAGCAAAACTGCTCAAAGCTGATTGGCATGTCATTGTGATCGCAAGAAGCAAAACTGACATTGAAGCAAAACTACATTATTGAAGCAAAACTGATGTAGCAACACACATTGAATCAAAACACTGACGGAGCAACAAATATATTCATTGTCTTCATTTTGGAGCAATGTTTCGACAAGTTAAAAGAAACAATATCATTTTGGAGCAGTCATTCAGCCCCAAGAAGCCCCAGGAAGCAAAGCTGTAGCCGCTGGCTGAATGTTTCCCTTTTCTTTGGCTTCTTTTTGCGCTTTGGTTTGTTGGCCACTGAGGTGCCCTCTTTCTTCTTCTTGGATTTTGGAGATGATCACTTCCGTATGCGTCTGAGTGGCGTCACTAGGAGTCACAGCGTCGTCTGTAGTGTAAAAGCAGGGAAACAATGGGGGAAATGAGTGGACTGCTTCCATAATGAAATAAATTGAATGCAAATCCTATCAAGGGAGGTGTTGATGCAGTCTGACCCTGATTGTTGTTTTGGTGATGACACCGATTTTAGTTTAGGTTGATGAGATGATTGAGATTAAGTCCTGGTCGTGAACTAGGCATACCTAGTGGGGCTAGGTTTGATGAAATCCTAACTTGGATGGTTAGGTGTGAGAAAGTCCTAGCTTGAGGGGCTAGGTGTGAAAAGTCCTAACTTGGAGGGTTAGGTGGGAAGAAGTCCTAGCTTGGAGGGTGATAACCACCATTTTGTTGATTATTTTAGGCTTTAAAATCCATGTTTGATCCACATTTTATATGCTTAAGTTTGCAATTGTATTAGGTTTCATGTATTTTCTCTATTTTGGCTTTTAATTCAGATCTTTGTATATTTGGGATATTTTTTGGCACTAAATTTGAATATCATTTTGTAGGCTTCAAATGATCATGGACCTAGATCAAATTGGGTCAGACTTGAGTCAGGATTGGATCCAGATTAAAGGGATCAAGCATCGGATTAATAGGAGCCGTCCATTCCAGAGAACGGCTAGATCTGAGCCATCGGTCAACTTCTGGTCAATCCGAGTTCAAGATAGAATCAATCATGACCATAGATCAAGATCTAAAAATTTCAGCCAAATCAGAAGTAATCTGACCGTTGGATCAAGCTCAAGATGTTCTAGACCATCCATTCAAGAAAAAGGAAGATCTGGACCATCCGCCACTGATCTGGTTAATCCGAGCTGGGGATAGGTAGATCAGGACCATTGATTGGGATCTGTGGAGTTTGGTTTAGATCTGAAGAGATCTGACCGTTGGATGAAGTCAAATCGATCTCAGCCGTCCGTTGCAAATTCTCTTCTGAGCTGTGAGCTCTGGCTTGGCTGACTGGACTCGATCTGTTGGACCGATCCTAGCTGCTGGGTTGAGAACACAAGTGGAATCAATCTGCTAGACCAGAGCTGGGCTGAAACCTGATCTGGATTAACTGAACCAAGATTGGCTGAACCAAGGTTGGCTGAACCAAGGCATTGGTTGAACCAAAGGTCGAGCTGGGTTGAAACTGCACACAAGGCTGGCTTGGCTGATCGAATCCAAGGCTGAACCGCTGAAGCTGGCTTGACTGGACCGAACCGCTGAAGTCGAGACAAACAAAAGGGGCAGAGATCGCAAAGAGCTAGGGCAGTCGAGGGGTTCCCGACTCACTCATCCACCTCCACCGGCGATCCATCGCACTTCATCGCCGCCGACCGGAGCTTCGATCGATTAGTTTGAGGGGTTCCCGACTCGATCAGATCTTCTCCATCCACTCTCCACTCCACCACGAGCTAGGGCCCAGGGGTTCCGAGCCCTAGTCGACTTCACCGCTGCCGACCATCTTCCTCCGCCGCACGCCATCAGTTCTTCACAGATTTTCGGCAGTAACTTAATTACTTCCCTGCAGTTTTATATTTCCTTCACAGCTTTGAATCCATTTCTTCGCAGTTTCTTCTTCACAGGGCTTCAATTCCAGCAGTTTTTTCCTTCCATTTCCAGCAGTTTTTCTTCGTCAGATTACATCAGTTAGCAGCAGATTTCTTTCGCTCCTTCACAGCCGCCGGTCGGACGATCTAGGGCCAGGGGTTCCGACCCTAGTCGATCTTCTCCGCAGCTTCATCTTCATTGCTCGAAAGGGGTTCCTTCGTAGCATTCATCTTCACAGCAATTTCATTACAGCATAGCTTCAATTCCCAGCAGTTTTTCCTTCACAGCAACTTCTTCTTCATCAGATTTGGCAGCAAATTCTTCACAACACTTCATTCCTTTACAGCAATTCGATCCACTTCTTTTCAGCAAGTAGATCCACTTCTTCATAGCTTGTCCTTCCAGCAGCTCTCCATCAGAGTTGGCCATTTGTCCGATGAGTCGGGTTGTGCCAGTTGATGTGTTTCAATCGTGTGTTCAATGCATCTCTCAATTGATGATCTCCCATGTTTTAGTTACTTGTATTTTGACTCATTTTGATGCATGTTAAGTGTTCTATGAATTTCTTCAATCACTTGTTTCTTCTTTTGTTGCAGTTAGCTTAGTCTCATTCATGCTTTAATTGCTTCTTTCAATAGTTTGAAGGTCTTGTTTATGTTTAGATTAAATTAGGTTTAACTTGTCTTTCATTTTCTGCAATTATAATTAGATTAGACTTAGCTCTCATTACTTGCATTGTTTTTTTTTCTTATTAGGTTTAGTTTCATATATGCATTGCTCTTTCATTGATTAATCTTAACGTTCAAATCCAAATCCAGTTTCATATCCAAAATTCAAAAGCAATAAAATACGATCTTGAGATTTATCATGTACCAACTACATTCGTTGGGAGACGACTCGAGTTACTCTATGCTGCATTAGTGTAGAGGAGTTCGATACTTAAATTGTATTTGATACTCGCGGTACGACACGCGGGCCTTATCAAATTTGGTGCCGTTTCCGGGGAATGTAGTGGTGCTTGATAATTATATCTTTTGATTCTATTTTTGATTGCTTTATCTTTTGTATACGGTTGCTGTTATTTTACTTGTTTTGTGACAGGACTGCAGATTCAAAATGTTTTCAACTGAACAATCAGAGATCAAAAGTGCACTAGTGGAGTTAAAATATTGGATTAAGCAATTGAAATCCCAACAAAGACCCAATAGTTATTCATCTACTAGCAATTCGAGTTGGGGGAATCATTTTAATTCACAACAGCCTCCACAACAAAGACAACCTCCATTTCAGAGTTTTCAGCAGTCCTACTCAAATTTTCATCCAGGTCAGCCTTTCCAACAATTTCAGCAGCCAAATCAAGATTTCCAACAGCCCTATTCGAATTTTCAGCAAACAAATCAGTTTTTTCAACCACAATTTCAACAATTTCAGCAAGATTTTCAGTTTCAAGGTCAAAATTTTCAGCAAGACACTCAGAATTTTCACCCTCAAGCATTTGCACAATTCAATCAACAATGTCAGCCCCAATTTTAGAATTTTCAGAACAATAATTTCCAGCAACATCATCCTTGCTATCAGTCCAATTTTCAGCAGTTTAATCAGCCCATTCCACCATTTGAGCAGCCCCAACAGCTCAAATTTCAGAATGCACAGCCTACTCTTGATTTTCAGCAACCTTATGTCACATTTCAAGAACAACAAAAGCTTCAAGACATCGGAAGACGCCTTGGACAATTGGTTGATCAAATGAATCAAATAAAAGCCCAAAGATCAGGACAAGTACCTTCTCAAGCTACTCTCAATTCTGAGAGCCCCGGAGTTGATTTTATATCAGTTCAAGGTGACCCTAGTGCATGGCCAAATCCTTCTTCAATTGATCTTGCAATTTTTGTGGAAGAAGAAGAAGAAGTCATCAAAATCAGGAAACCTACAGCATGCATCCATCCGGAGATTCCTGTTCAAAATTCATTTCCAAATTTTTCAACTCAAGAAGAAGATTTTGAAGCACTACAGGACCCTTCTCATCTTTTATATTGTGATGATATTGCTATTGATGGTCCTAATTTTTCTAATATGGTTGTTGCAGATATTACTGAGAAAGCATGCATTGCAGATGAATCCACAGGTGTAGGGGATTGCACTGAGCATCAGGGACCACCATCATTGGTTGATATATCAGGAGATCCAGAGGATAAGATTAAGAGTGTAGGGGATTGCACTGAGCCCCAAGAATCACCCATTCCTACTGGTTTAGAGGCATTGGAGGAGATTAATAGCAGAGCTTGTAATAGTTTTGAATTCAATTCTGAAACTTTACAGGATCATTCGATACTTTTATTTTGTGATGATATAGTTGTTGATGGTCCTAATTTTTCTAATATGGTTGTTGCAGATATTACTGAGAAAGCATGCGTTGCAGATGAATCCGCAGGTGTAGGGGATTGCACTGAGCCCCAGGGACCACCATTGACTAATACATTAGAAGATTCAGAGGAACAATATGAAAGTGTTGGGACTTGCATGGTGGAAGCAAGAACCCAAGAATCACCTGTTTCAGTTGAGTGTCCACCAGAACCTGAACCTGAAGTGGAGCATGTACTTGACCAGGAAGGGACCACAATTACATCTATTCTTGTAGAACCTCCAGGTATTCTGCAGCACGATCAGGTAAGTATTCCTCTTATATCTTTAGAAAAATCAACGGATGTACCTCAAAATGATTTTATTGTTTGTGATATAGTTATGGATACATCTTTTATAGAATTTGATTGTGAAAAATTCTTAGAGGTACCTAGAGTTGAATTTGTGGAATGTGAAGCATGTTGTGATACATCTTTTGTAGAATTTAATTGTGAAAAATTCTTAGAGGTGCCTGAAATTGATGTTGTTTATTGTGATGAATCTCTTGCTATATCTTATGCTGAAGTTGAGTGTGAAAAACTTATGGAGGTACTCGAGATTGATTTTATTGGCTGTGAAACATTTCTTGATATACCTTATGTAGAAACTGCTTGTGAAAATTCGATAGAGGTACCTAAAGTTGATTTTATTGGTTGTAATGCATTGCTTGACACATCTTTTGTGGATATGGATTGTGAAAAATTTTTAGAAGGGCATGAAATTGATGTTGTTTATTATGATGAATCTCTTGCTATATCTTATGCTGAAGTTGAGTGTGAAAAACTTATGGAGGTACCTAAAGTTGATTTCATTGGTTGTAATGCATTGCTTGATACATCTTTTGTGAAAAATAATTGTGGAAATTCCATTGAGGTACCAAAAATTGATTTCATTGGATGTGATGCATACCTCGATTCTTTTTACATAAAGACTGATGATATTACACTTCTTTCTTACCCTGCACGCTTGAGAGAGGTATTACATGGTTTTGCAGGGTCCCGAAGACTTCTGGAGTGGGTGCTCCATCTGAACAGACTCCAACCTCCTGGAAGGACTTCCAAAAAGCATCAAGAGGGAGGAGTTGCTTTTATTTTGACTAGTAGCACTCACTCTCTTAAGTGGATCGTGCATCTTAATCGCCTTCGGCCACCTGAACATTTTTCTGTGAAGTTTAAGTGTGGGGGAGCAATGCACTATGACATCGATCACGTGAGGAATGCTCTCTCGACTACCCAAACTCCACCACTACCAGGATGGATGCTACTCCTTAACCGCCTCCAGCTGTCAGGAATAAAGGGGAGTTTGTTCCTTTACTTTCCTTTTCTTATTTTTCTTTATGTTTATACTCGCATGTTTGTTTGCTTTTATACTTTGCATTCATGTTTTGCTTCCTCATTCTGCATTTTGTTTGGTCTTGAATAAACTTTGTTTGACTTCTAGTTGTATCTCCTTACATGTTCCTTTATTATGCTTTGAGAATCATAAAAGATAGTTAAGTTTGACTATTGAGTTTTGGTTTCCTTGGTATGCTTGGGGACATTAATTACATTTAGTCATTTATTGTGGTGATGGACTCTATCTTGTTGGATTAAGCATGACGTTTTATTGTTCACCTAGTGAGGATATTGTCATGTCTATCCTTAATCCTCTTATGTGTGATAGCATTTGTGATATTTGACACTCTAAAACTTGCTTTAATTCTTTTTGAAATTACAATAGCATAAGCTTACATGAATATGATGGAGGCAACCTTTCTTGTTGAACTCTTAGTTTTCCTCTCCTTTGTTATTGTTACTACTGAGCATTTCACCTATTGCTTTCATATTTCATTGTCTTTTCTTTGTCAGATCTTTTCATTGTCATTACATTCTCACCGTCATATCTTTATTAGCTTATTCTTTCCTTGAGCATGCGATGAGAGCATGGGGTGATTACATGATGAGTTACATTTTTATTTCTCTATTATCAGCCTCTATTATTGTGAGTTTTAGATGTTATCATGCTTTGCTACATTGCCCGAGACGGGCAAGTTTTAAGTGGGGGGGGGGGGAAAAGTGTGTATGGACGAATGCTTGTTGCAAAAAAAAATCTCTCTGAAAAAAAAAGAAAAAAAGTCTCTCTGTGAAAAAAAAAGAAAAAAAAAGAGAGAAATGAAAAAAAAACAAAACAGAAGTAAAAAAAAGAAAAAGAAAAAAAACGCAAAAGAAAAGAATGAAAAATGAGAAAATTCTCAAGCATTCGGGATTTTTGTTAGTGATGAACAAGAAGAAATATTTCCAAAGAATTTTTTATGTATACTCATTTGATATTTTTATTGAGAGAAACTCAAGAGTTAAGTTGTTAATACATACATACATTTTAGAGATGTTGTAAGTGGTTGTTGTGTATTGTATTGAGATTGTGCAAGGAGAATTTTGAATGTTGGAGGTTTGATTGAGTTTTTATTTTGGCCTATTGTTTTATTGTATACATCATGTTAATTACCCCAATGCTCCCATATTCTTTGTGATCTCCTTTGTTATCTACCCTTCTTATTTTCTTGTTAGCACATGGTTTCATCATTAGTCCTTGGAAAGTCCTCTTGATCTGTGTACTTATGTTATAGTAGTGGAGAAGTAGAAGATAAGCAAGCATATGGTAGTGCAATATCATGAATGCTTTGAGAGAACTCCACTTTCATATTTGTTATTTTTGTGAGTATCAGTGCATATATCCATCTTGGGAGGTTTTTGTCATGCTTAGTTTATTCAAGTTGATGAAATTATCATGCTTTTGACTTATGTGAGATTTGGAACCATAAATACATGGATTCTTGAGACTTGATGATCTTAAGTAATTTTCTTTTATTATTCCTCAAGTATTGATAGGGGATGTAATATTTGGGAGATATTTTGTTTTCTTTGAGTTTTATTTACTTGCCCGAGACGTGCAAGAATTAAGTGTGGGGGAGTTGAAAACCACCATTTTGTTGATTATTTTAGGCTCTAAAATCCATGTTTGATCCACATTTTATATGCTTAAGTTTGCAATTGTATTAGGTTTCATGTATTTCCTCTATTTTGGTTTTTAATTCAAATCTTTGTATATTTGGGATATTTTTTGGCACTAAATTTGAATATCATTTTGTAGGCTTCAAATGATCATGGACCTAGATCAAATCGGGTCAGACTTGAGTCAGGATTGGATCCAGATCAAAGGGATCAAGCATCGGATTAATAGGAGCCGTCCATTCCAGAGAACGGCTAGATCTGAGCCATCGGTCAACTTCTGGTCAATCCGAGTTCAAGATAGAGTCAATCATGACCATAGATCAAGATCTGAAAATTTCAGCCAAATCAGAAGTAATCTGACCGTTGGATCAAGCTCAAGATGTTCTAGACCATCCATTCAAGAAAAGGAAGATCTGGACCATCCGCCACTGATCTGGTTAATCCGAGCTGGGGACAGGTAGATCAGGACCATTGATTGGGATCTGTGGAGTTTGGTTCAATCTGAAGAGATCCGACCGTTGGATGAAGCCAAATCGATCTCAGCCGTCCGTTGCAAATTCTCTTTGAGCTGTGGCTCTGGCTTGACTGGACTGACGCTGGGTCGAACAGCTGCTGGGTTGACCACAAGTGGAACAACTGCTAGACCAAGCTGGCTGAACTCAACTGAAAGGGCTGGGTGGCTGAACCAAGGCTGAATGAACCAATGATCTGGTTGAACTGCACACAAGGCTGGCTTGGCTGATGAATCAAGCTGGCGAGCCGAACCGAACCGCTGAAGCCGAACAAACAAAAGGAGGCAGAGACGCGAGCTAGGGCAGACGAGGGGTTCCCGCTCACTCAATCACTCCACCGGCGATCCTCCACTTCATCGCGCCGACCGGAGCTTCATCGATCAGTTTGAGGGGTTCCGACTCGATCAGATCTTCTCCATCCACTTCCACTCCATCACAGCTAGGGCCCAGGGGTTCCGAGCCCTAGTCACTACCACCGCACGCCATCAGTTCTTCACAGATTTCCGGCAGTAGCTTAATTACTTCCCAGCAGTTTTATATTTCCTTCACAGCTTTGAATCCATTTCTTCGCAGTTTCTTCTTCACAGGGCTTCAATTCCAGCAGTTTTCCTTCCATTTCCAACAGTTTTTCTTCATCAGATTAGATCAGTTAGCAGTAGATTTCTTCCGCTCCTTCACAACCACCGGTCGCACGATCTAGGGCCAGGGGTTCCGACCCTAGTCGATCTTCCTCTGCAGCTTCATCTTCACTGCTCGAAAGGGGTTCCTTCGCAGCATTCATCTTCACAGCAATTTCATTATAGCACAGCTTCAATTCCCAGCATTTTTCCTTCACAGCAACTTCTTCTTCATTAGATTTGGCAGCAAATTCTTCACAGCACTTCATTCCTTTACAGCAATTCGATCCACTTCTTTTCAGCAATTAGATCCACTTCTTCACATGTACAGCTTGTCCTTCCAGCAGCTCTCCATCAGAGTTGGCCATTTGTCTGATGCGTTGGGTTGTGCCAGTTGATGTGTTTCAATCGTGTGTTCGATGCATCTCTCAATTGATGATCTCCCATGTTTTAGTTACTTGTATTTTGACTCATTTTGATGCATGTTAAGTGTTCTATGAATTTCTTCAATCACTTGTTTCTTCTTTTGTTGCAGTTAGCTTAGTCTCATTAATGCTTTAATTGCTTCTTTCAATAGTTTGAAGGTCTTGTTTTCGTTTAGATTAAATTAGGTTTAACTTGTCTTTCATTTTCTGCAATTATAATTAGATTAGACTTAGCTCTCATTACTTGCATTGTTTTTTTTCTTATTAGGTTTAGTTTCATATATGCATTGCTCTTTCATTGATTAATCTTAACGTTCAAATCCAAATCCAGTTTCATATCCAAAATCCAAAAGCAATAAAATACGATCCTGAGATTTATCATGTACCAACTACATTCATTGGGAGGTGACTCGAGTTACTCTATGCTACATTAGTTTAGAGGAGTTCAATACTTACATTGTATTTGATACTCGCGGTACGACACGCGAGCCTTATCACCAGCACCTGAGAAATTTTTCGGTTTCAGCCTCAGCCACTGGATCAGATAAGCCTCTTGTCGTACTACAGTGGCAGGGCCTGTCGGAGGGGTTTGCGTAACCGGAGGTATGACGGGTATCACAGTCTGGTTCACCGGTGGAGTGGTAGAATTTCCTTGCTGGTTCATCAAGGTATTGATGGTTTGCTGCTGCTTAGTAACCTGACGCTGAAGTTCGGTCACTAATTACATCAGGTCGGGCGATGAAGCAGTCTCATTAATTCTGTTACTCTGTCTTCTAGCCATGCTTTTCTTCATAAAAGACAAGTAAGACTAATATAAGTTATTGTTATTCCTACTCACATATCAAACTCTAAAGTATTCGATATCATAAAGTAAGGTAAGGTATTGTTCATATTTACATATCCTAAAAGTACTCTCTATCATAAGGTATCATTCATACTTGCATATTCTAGAATCATAAAAGAAAGTAAGGTATGCATAGAGGTACTTACTTGGAAGCTGCAGGAAGAAGGCTTGATGTGTGTGTAGTGAGAAGGCAAAAACTTGGCTCTGATACCAACCTGTAACCCCCGCCCTTCCCACCTTACGATGTAGGCGAAAGGCGGCGCTACGCGAACATACATATACGCATATGGAGATCTTAATGCAGCGGAATAATTTAAAACTTCATACATATGCGTTTAAACCATGCAATTAAAACTTGAATCATGTTGACATATCTTAGCTATCATTCTTAAACATGGTTACTTGGTAAACTTAGCATTGTCGTAACATAAAAAAAAGTAAGACATAGCATGTGAGACATAACATTCTTGAACATGCTTGCATTAAACATAACTTATCCTACCATCAAGCTTAAAGCCAACATATTGTTCTAAACGAACACATCATGGTATAGCATGTTAACATCATAATTTAACAATGATAAGTATAGCAATAAAGTACGATATAGAAATCGACATAAGTTGTTCATAAGCAACATAAGTAATAAAATTTTCCTAGTAAGTTGTTCTTTAGGAAAACCATCATAAAGTATAGCATGAAAACTAAAGATGACAATGCAAAACATAAGACATATGACAATTATGAGTAAAGGATCTTTTTCTTTTTTTTTTCCATGTCACTGCCACACACTCACTTGCCCCTCCTACTGCTTCCCTTAGCTTAGTATCCTCTTGCTTGATTTGCGGTATTAGAAAATAAAACTTATAAGCATATAGGCTTAGTAAGACCCTTTCATACTCACTAAAACCATACGTCACATATAGTCAATGAAAAGGGCATAACATAGAAAGTGTAACATAAACAAAAGCATATCATGAGAAGGTATTCATAAAGCATTTGACATGAGGAGGCATATAGATGTACATGAAAACACATAATCATATAGAAATGCTTAACATGTAATGAAAGTGTATAGAGCTCATGACATAAGAAGTACTTGACATAAAATATAAGCACATAAAATACTTAACATAAAGAAGCTCTTGACATAAAACATAAGCATATAAAATACTTGACATGGAATAGATGCATAACATGAGAGATAAGTGCATAAAATGATTAGCATGAGTTAAATGCACATAACATAAGGATGCTTATTTGAAAATCATAATTATAAGTACTTAAACATAAATCTCAACATCAAGGGGGCCCTGGCTTGTACCACATACATCCATCATTTGTGCGCATCCCTAAGTAAATGCGAGGTAGCTAGTCTCGACATACTAGGGTACTAGGCTATCTTCAGCCTAGGGATAGCTACGGTAGTCCAGAACTGAGGCTTTCTAAGGAGTCCATCCCTGTTAGACAGCTACGGTAGTCCCAAAACCGAGGCTTTCTAAGGAGCCCATCCCTTGGACCTTACTTGGGTCCGGTACAAGCCCATCCATAAAGTAAAATAGCTTCACATGCTTCTTTTTACATCGTAAGAAAGCTCTTGACATTTCATCTTTCATAGAACTTACATAGCATAATTAAAGACATAAACATGATCTTAATACATGAAGCATGGTATAAAGCATACTTAGCATTTCATCATTCATAGTTAATGCATAACATCATTATGCCTTAAAGGCACAAACATAGACTTGATTCATAAAGTATGTCATGCACACATCATTATGCCTTAGAGGCATGAACATCATCTTAATTCATAAGGCATGACATACCTACATAATTATGCCTTAAAGGCATAAACATCATCTTAATTCATAAAGCATGCATGATCATGGTACATAAGGTAAGCATGCATAGATAAATTTTTACATACATGGTACATATCACATAGCATACATGATCATGGTATCTATCATAAAGCATGCATGGGTAGGATCCATATGAACATGATACATACTAGATAGGTTCATGACATTCAACATAAAACATGCGTGGGTCTACATAACCATAATATATATATATCATAATACATATGTTCAAGGCATTAACATAATGCATGTATAATTCTACATAAACATGATGCATACTTCATAACACATGTGTTCATGGTATATGGTTTAAAATATCCATGAATAAAATCTACTAAAACATAATACATAATATAAGCATACAAGGTCGTGATGCATAGCACATAAAGTTAGAGTTTAGGCACCATAAAATTCATACAACATACTTGAACATATATTTACATCATAATGAGCCATAAACAAGTACACTTGAAACCTTAGCCTAACCCAAACCTTAGACTTAGGTGCTTGGCCGAAAGTTTGTAAATGAAAGTTCCATTATTCAAGCAACATGTGAGGTACCATAACTAAAGTAGCGCCCATACAATACATACAATGCCATATGAAGTCATTAGAACACATGATTGGGGCTAACCCTAATTCCTAGCATGAAATGGGTCTTGGCCGAAAGTTGTAGGGTGAAAATCCCCCTTTATTCAAGCAACATGTTACATATCATATGATGGAAAGAACATTAACAACATAATTAAGTAGAAATCTAACTCATAGCATGCTAAAGAAGGGTTGTCCAAAACCCTAGAGGGGTGACAAGGACATGGAAAATTTGTATAACTCACAATTAACATCCATTGTATCATAGGGAAATCATAATAAGCATGCTTGGAGGGTTAGATCAAATCCTAACCATGAAAAGGGGAGGGGGCCAAAACTTCATAAGGGGATTTGGGTGCTACAAAAATTCCACAACTCACAATTCATTCTTATTTTATCATGAGAAAGCATTGGGAAGTATAAGTGAGGTTTTAACATCATCCCAAGCCCTAAAATGTTGCTTGGCCGAAACTTATAAGGAGCCCTAATTCCATAGTTTTCTCAACATAGATCCCAAACAAATCTTAAATCAAGAAAGACAACATAAAAGCTATTATACCACAGGTGAGGGAATCTTACTTCTTGTTGTCTTGGTTATAAACCTTAAATAGAGAAAAAGTGAAGACCTTCTTGACCTTAGAACACCCCTTGCCCTTGTAGCCTTGTAGGAAACCTTGGATCTTCAAGAGGGAGTCCTCTTGTGAAGTTTTCCAAGGGGAAAACCCTCTTGTGAGTCACAGTAAGGAGGAGGAAGAAGAGGGGAAAGGAAGAGTCTTGGTGGAAGAAAAGAGGAGAAAAATAACTTAAGTGCCTCTTCACTTCTCATCCATCTCTTTTATACTAAGTGAAGGGGCATGGTGCCTCTTCAAGAGTTGCCTCTTCACTTCCTTTAGCCTCAACTAAAATCTTCTTTCTTTACCAATAGCACTCCCTTGCTAGGTGAATTGGTTAGTACATGCATGATGAGGCTTTGCCTCTATTCTAGGTCCAAGGTTCAATCCTTGCTGCATGCACTTTCTTTTTATTCCATTTACTCTTATTTTTGGCAAGGCCCACATAAGAGCCCACCAAGAGTTATGCTAATATTCCTAATTGGAACTCATTTCTATTTATGTTAAAATTTTACCCAAGGTTCACTAATAGCCATGGTACTAGAAGGGCCCATGTAAGACCCATTAGTACTTAGCTTTTTAATCCATATAAGAAATCATGCTAAGGTTCATGCAAGTATTCATATGTTACTCAAAAATTCATATAGGCATGATCAATATTTTAAAGAAAAATATTGAGAGGATTTTACGGGCGTTACAGACAAGGTCCCAACATTTACATGTTTCTCCACTATCACTGAGTCATTGACCTTGCCCAATGTCACCATTGATCAAATCCACCATCATTATTTTGAAAATCCTCGACCTCCTCTAGAGCGTATTTTTATAACTAGACGCATGAGTCCAGTTAGCAACATTTTGTATAAAATCGTCCTAGACTGCATTCTACCTATTGTCACCAAGGGGAGGTCAAAGATTCGGCTCCCTCACCTGGTGATGATGTATGCATTAGAGAGGAGACTTGACATAGACATCACCCGCCATGTATTCGCATTGATTGTCCATTTTTCGCATGATATAAATAGGAAGCTTTACATGCCATTCGGTCATATTTTGACCGAATTCTTTACATCTAGAGGCATTAGAGTCACTAGAGGTCAGGTCCATCAGCTGTCTAAGGATTACGATCAGATAGGTTCTCGACAACTCTCCTTTGCCGGGATCGAGAGGCGGCCGGGAGTGATGGTCTGGCGACGTCGTCCTGGTTCTTCCAGCTCTGATGATGATGAGGCTGCTCCTACTACTGCTGCTCCTACTGGGATTACAGAGGAGCAGTTCTCCCGACTAGAGGTAGAGGTACATGGACTTAGGGAGGACTTCGAGAGTTTTCAGGGGGAGGTTCACGGTCTCCGGGAGCACTTTCAGAGTTTCCATCAGCGACAGGATGACATGTATGACATGATGCAGCGCTGGAACCTTATGTATCAGGCCCCTCCTCCTCCTCCTCCTGGCGATGACATATAGCTTCTACATGACTTGGCTGAGAGGGTGTTGAGAGTTGTTTAGATTGAGCATGTTTATTATTATCTCTCAAACACTATTTTTGATATTGTACTATTTGAGGATTTCGGGGTTATGAACCCTTATAGTACTTATTTATGTTTTCATATGCATTTTTAATTCACTTCTTATATTTGCTTATATGAAATGGTTTTACTTTAATTATGAAGTATGCGTGCATGATATATATGATAAATTTCAAATTACCTTGTTATTGTGATTGTGTGAAGAATTTCAAATTACCCTCTATCTAGAGATTATGATAAAAAGGAGGAGCTTTTATCACTTTTTCTATCTTGAGTGTTCATATGAGAAAAAGGGGGAGATTTGAAAATATTTCTATATTTTAAATGGTATAGGATAGACTTGGAAAACACATGAGTTCAAACCTAGGATAGAAGATTGATACAAATAGATTATTTTCAAAGAATTGGAATTTTTACCAAAAAGTCAAGCATATTTGGTATTTTCACGAAACTATATTTTTCTAGGATAGAATACATCATAAGAAATATGCTTGCAAAATTTCAGAATTTTTTGAATTTTGTGGAATTTGTTAGGAGTTTCTGAATTTCGGCTGAAAATTTAGACTTCTATGTATCAGTCGACTGCCCTTGGGGCAGTCGACTAATCTTTCTGTGGGGTTGTGGTTTGCAGGCACAGTCAACTGGTAACTGACACAGTCGATTGGTGCTGTTATTTTTTGATTTCTGAAGGTTTTCAGAAATAGGAAGATGTTCTCATTGATACCAATGGGTAATATTACCTGGGGTAATCATTTTAATAGTGTCAAAGGGGGAGAACTTGTGGTTTAAGTTAGGTTTAACTTAACTTGTGGTTATGGAAAATTGAAAATTATGTGGAGGGCATAGGTTAAGGGGGAGGATGCATGTTTATACTGCTTACTATGTCTGTAATTTTCAATTGCTATTGTTATTGTTGTTTTTGCACCTAACTTAAACATATTGCCACACATCAAAAAGAGAGAGATTGTTGGTGCAATCGACCCAAGTGTGATCGGGCAGATCATGAGTTTTGATATGTGTGTCAATATGATTAAGTTAGGATTTCATGTTGATCTAATATGTGTATGTGAGTGTGCAGGTTTGTAGGATACACATAGAATCAGTTGGACGTCTTCGGGTTCGGTGAAGGATGGTGTGTGGAGACAAGCCGTGGGCTTGTAAGCATCCGAGGGATCATGGACAAAGCAAGGACGATGAGCCGAGAGAAGTGGACTTCGAGGCATACGTGAAGGATGGCATGGGAGACAACTCGTGGGCTGCATGCATCCGAGGGACAAGAGCCAAAGTCGAAGAGAGCTTGAAAGCAACAGGTCGAGGCTGCTGGAGTAGGGACGATGAGCTGAGGGAAGCGGACTTCGAGGCATACGTGAAGGATGACATGGGAGACAAGCCGCGGGCTTGCATGCATCCGAGGGATGAGAGCCAAAGTTGAAGAGGGCTTCAAGGCAACAGGTCGAGGCTACTGAATGAAGAGTCAACTGAGTCGTGATGATTCGAGTGCTGAGAGAACTGTACTCGGGAAGGGAAATCCTAGAGTTCTAGTGCTGAGAGAATTATACTTGGGAAGGAAAATCTTAGGTGGTAGTCGACTAATGCTTGATCAGTCGACTGAGGTAGAGCACAGAGAGATCAGTCAATTGATGTTGGATCAGTCGACTGATGTTGGATTAGTCGACTGATGCAGTCGACTGGGCAATCGACTAGAATGCGAATCGTCAGGCTGTGACATTTGAATTCGCGAAGACCAGTCGACTGCCCCAGGGGCAATCGACTGGTAACGGTCAAAACAGTATCGAGCTCTATTTAAGAGGGCTCATTTTTTCACTGTTCTTTCTTGGCAAAACAAGCTTGGTTAGAGCTTGTTAGTAACCTATAAGTGCTCAGTGTTTGTCCAAGGATTGTGGCGAGGTTTCTCCACCCACAAGGAGCGACAAGAGCTAGCCGGAGGCGTTCCGGGGAATCATCTACCGAAGGATCGGGATCGTCCACCTTACGAATAGCCGTTGAGTAGGAGTTTCATCTCCGAACCACATAAAGGTGATGTGTTAGCATTGTTTAGTTTAGATTTGAGATTTCCGCTTGCGCTTGCTAACTATTGTAGGAAGACAACATCGAAAAGTTACTATTCACCCCCTCTAGCAAACGACAAGGTCCCAACAGCCATCAAAGAGGAGCACACTAGAGGGGAGCTATGCACAGGCGAATGTTGAAGAGAGAGGACCACGACAAATCGAGAAGAGGATGGCCAGAGAGGAGCTTGCCTGAGGGTAGCTTGCCGAAGAGAGAGGTCACTAGAGAGGGGAACTCAGAGAGATCAAGTGAGAGAAAAGGGAAATATCACATGAGAATGATTGACAGGACTAAAACCCTAATTTATTGTGAATTAGTGACAGATTAATAATCCAACGGTATTTACCGATGGAATCAATATTCCGTTGCTAAAAAAGCAATGGAAATATATCTCTAATTCCTAATAAACGATGATATATTAATTTCGTCTCCCATTTAGTGATGGCATTTATATTCCGTCTCTAATTTAGCAATGCTATTAATATTCTATCGTTAATTTAGCTTCGGAATATAAATTCCATAATTAAATTTGGGATGAAATTAGGATTTTTGATCCTGACTTGATTTTTCTATCGATAATTAGCAACATAATATAAATACCATTGCTATTTAGCGACCGAATATAAATTTCATCGCTAAATAGTGATGGTATTTATATTTACTTTCATCGCTAAATTAGCGATGGAATACAAATTTCTTCGCCAATTCAATAACTATTTTAAGGTATTCTTGTAGTGGGTGTTTGTTCCAATAGATCTTGTGATAAATTTTAAGGGAATGCAAAATTGAAAATATTTTGTTTGGTATTTGGTCTTTCTTATATAAAAGACCGTTACACTAAGATAAAATATTCCTCATGATTTACTTATCATGGAATTGGATTTAGCCCGTAGAAATGTGTTTAGGGGAAATTAAGGGAGATTCTTCGAGGAATTTATTGAATCCAACTTTAGGGTTTCACGCGGTTTACTTGGATGAAGTTTGAATGGTGGAGTTTAAAATAACAGACCTAGGTATAAGAGAAAGAGACCTTCCTCTACTTCTCCGCCCGATGCCCATCTCATCGACTCTGCTAGATCCAAAACGTCGGGCCCCCACGGGTTGGCTCAGTTGGTAAGGCGTATGACTGCTTGCAACGGAGGTCTCAAGTTCGAGAGTCGCCAGTCGCACATGGGGTAAAAACCTGGTCTGCTGGCTTAAATCCTCTCGACCCCAGGCGCCTTACCCCAATAAAAACCATGATTTACCCCCTCTGGACACTTGAAGGGTCGAGACCAGGGGGCCGCTAAGGTGGCGGTTCCACCTTTTTTGTAATAGATCCGAAACACCGGAGCCACTCCCCTGTTGATCGCTGAGTTTCCTCCTCCTCTCCACTTGAGCTCGGCAGATCAGAGAGTCCTCCTTGTCGCTATTCTTAGGCTAGCCGACGGCAGTGCCTTTGCCCCATTCTCTCCGATCGCTGCACGCCTGGCAGTGGGGGAGCTCTTGTGCACGATGAACCACCGTCGGCGATTGGGTGTAGCTAGGTTGTTCGCCGCCCGTTCTTCACCTTGGTAAGCTCTCGTTACTTTTGCCTGGTACCTGATTTCCTTTAGGTTGTCCCCTGTTTTGGATTGTAACACCATTGCCGGATCTATTCTAGAGCCCTGAGTTTCTTCTTTGCGGCAATCTACTCCACTTCATCCGAGATTGGTCTCGGAGGTGAGGAGGGGTCATCGGGAAGAAGGAATTCCAGTGGCAGACCTTTTCCCTGCGATCATGGATCCGGCACATCTCAGGTGAGTCTCGTGTTGGAGTGGGTTATAGATAGATCACTTGATCTTGTAATGTTTGGCTGTGAGCTACAACTTGTTGCTGGAATGATGTGGAACGGTATGGATGTGCTAAGTTTCGGATGGACTTGTAGTTCATTTTGGTTGTTTAGTTCTGTTGGTTGCGTGATAACCACTGCCGTGAGCTACAAATCTAGGAATTCATTTTGTAGGATTGATTTCTAGTGTAATAATCTTATTAGGTCACAACTGTGAGTAGTAATTCAGTGTTGGAATAGGTCTCTATCTCTGTTTTTGATTGTTTTACCGTGTAATTGCTGTGGAGTAGTTGGGGATTTGGTGATGATTTTAGCATTTGGATATACATATCACGTGCTATGTGGACCTTTGTTGTTATTGGTCTGACCTCGGTGAAATTACTCCCTTACCTCAACTTGTAGATAGTAATGTTTTTGGCTCCATGATATTTTGGTGGATTGGTTTAGATCGGGCTAAGCGAGGGTGGTACCTAATCTAAATAATTTGAGTTAATTGGAAACAAATCATTAATTAAGGCTAATTAATGACCATTACAATTAAGACGGTCCTAATTAGATTTGGAGTTAAGTTTAGCTAGTTATTATTTGTAAAAGTAGTTAAACTATATCCTTTGATCCAGGATATTGATTTGATACAAATGTCTAGACGTGGGAGTTCTTTTCTGACACAGACTTCATACTGGAGGTGGGTATTTCTTATTTGTTTCTATAGATCATTGATCTTAAATGCATGACTATTATTATCTGTTGTAGGCTAGTTTTACCTTGACTCTATTCATTTCATCTCACTGCTTGTTACTTACATGCTTGATCTTAGAGATGATTTATTTAATGTCTATACAGTCTCTACTTTGATATTCCTGTTCTATAGAGTACCCGTGTGTATGGCATGTATATAGAAGTGGTCATTATGTTGTACATGACTTATGATAGATGCCTGATAGTACCTTGCCTATATACCTGTTTGCATGACTGATAAATCATGGTACATGTTGGATTTATGCATATTATTTTGTTGAATGGATGATGATTTGATTGGAGTTATGTGCATTAGTATCATACATCATCCTTATACTGTTGCATGCTGACGATCACTGGCTCACTTGTGGTTGAGACGAGTCGTCAGTCATATAGTTCATGCCCACTCGACCACTCGGGGTAGTGGTAGTTAGAGTACGAGCAGTTGTCCTGTTGTGCTACGCTCGGCTACTCAGGGGTAGTAGTAGCTGGAGTTGTGTGCAGGCAGTGGACACCCCCTGTGTAGCTTTGGGGGTTATAGAGTTGTTGGCTCCCCTTTTCTTAGGGTTATGGAGTGGTTGGCTCTCTAGCATCATGTTCACTCGGCTATTCAGCATAGTAGTAGTTGGAGTGTGTATAGTTGTTACTGTCTTTCCCACTCGGCCTTACAGATATGATGTGATGTGTTGGTAGTTGGACGGGTGTACAGGGAGTGACATAAGTTATTGTATCATGTGCATATGATACATCGTTACATTTGCTTGTGTTTGATGCTCTCGATTGAGCCATGTTTTGATGCATATGGTTGACATGTACATACAAAATTGTGTATTATGCATGGTATATTTATCTTGTGTTGCTCATGTTGTACGAGTAGACTTGTAGATGGTTTTAGGGGTTACCGATCATATTACACTACATAATACACTGATACTGGTATGTTCATTTACTTAGTCTTCTCAGTTATGTTTACTGATACTCCTATAAAATTGTATACCTTTGTTTCCATATTACTTATTATTACCTATTTATTGTCATGCATTATCTATTTCTATTATCCATCGAGTTATCCGGACTCACCACCATATGTTATACCATTACTTTCAGGTTGCTGATAGATATGCCTTGGAGTCGTCCGGAGAGGACCCGACTGCCAATCCCACTTGTGTCGGGTTTTGCTTCCATTGCATTTTCTTTTTCTTTTTGACTATTTGTATTTTCTTATTACCATGGACTTGTGATGTGTATTTGTAAATGTGGACTTTATATTTGTATGCCCCTGGTGGGGATTTGTGACTATCAGGTATAAGTTGTACTGGTACACACTTAGTATGTTGTTTTATTTTTTTATTTTTTATTATTTCCAATTGTGCAGGTTGTAGCAGTGCATGTGTAGCCGTGTGGTTTTGTATATAGAATTCATATATTGTCCACAAAGAGGAGATGCTATTCGATTTTCGTCGGACATGTAGATCCTCGGAGCGTGACAAATCTTGTGGTAAATTTTCAATAGAGATAAAATATTTCGTTTAGTATTTAGTTTTTCTTGTATAAAGGATTGTTACACTAAGATAAAATATTTCTCACGATTTACTTATCATGGAATTGATATACTAAACCGTTTAACATGACCAATATCACCCTCCTAAAATACTGAATAAAATGGACGAAGTAATAATTATTAGATAAACAGGTACTGCCGACTCAAACTTTCTCGCTTGTTAATAAACACTTTGCCTTCTTAGGCCGTCGGTGCTTTGCAAATGCCCAGTTCGTCATAATCACTAATCAAAGTAGCCACTAAAAGGAACACGCACGTAGCCTGAGCCTTGTTTGGGTGGCAATATTGTTGAAACCAAGCCATTGATAATCTGTGCATTGTACTTTGTACAAGTCATTACGTTGAACAAGAATCCACGATGAATCTGGTAACCGCCATTAATGTTGCTGCCGAGGCTTCCCAGGTTCGTTAATCTAGCCTCAGGGATTATGGTGCAGCTGTAGGTTGATTAGTCGCTATTTTAAATATTTACGGATTGATCCCCAACTACGGCGTATTTGTAAGAATTTTTCCTCTGAATGAAGCGCGAATCCTGAGACGTTTGGCTTCTAGACCACCCACCGTGAGCGTTTCCCGATTTACCTTGGCAGTCGATGAAAAATTTCCGTAGGATCAAGTCGATTGCCCGAGGTTGAAAAAACTTCAATAATCATTTTTTTTCATAATACGATCGAGATGGCAGTAGAAGTTTGAGAGTTGGCAAATCAATCCAAATGCAAAGCCAATCTAGCTAGAGGCCTTAATTTTGCAGACGAATCGGATCTAGCTAGATGAACCATCAATTTCAATAACTACCATTTTAGTTTATTAATTATGTTCATAACCACTAACCGCGTGTTAATACTTCAAAATTTTCTATTTCTTGTAGTTTACCTGCAACGATTGAGCATGATTTGAGAAAAGTGTCGAGTGAGTTGGTGACGCCGTATAAGATAATGGTTATCCTATAAGTTATCGAAAACGAGAGAAAATAAATAGAGAATGTTCTAACAAAAGAAAATAGAGGTTTTCTAAAAAAGAAAAATATATAATTAAACAATCTGGACTCAAATGAGACACGAATCAAAATAAATTCTTCCATATAAATATCAAAATTATTAAAAATATCCTAAATACCCAAAAAGTAAACTACCCAAAATAACAAAAGGCTCTAAAAAAATTTAAACGGTGAAATTTAAGATAAAAAAATTAATGATTACGATTTCATCAGTAATAAATATAGATTTTCAAATTTTACATATACGACTGCCGATAAAACCTAATTACAATCCCAAATAAAAAAATTATACCATTTTAAAATTTAAAAAATTATATTGAATTTCATAATAAATTAGACCCGCATCACTCAGAAATCATGTCTTTTTTAATTACAACAGTGTCAGTGTCAGAAGATTGAGACAAAAGATTAATATTTAAAATTATTTCAATAAAAAAGATTAATCTGATATATTGAGACTAAAGTATCAACTTTCCCATAAGTTAAATTTATGAAAGGGAATCCATGAATATTTGAGTACACATGAGTATTAATTTGAGTAGGAAATTAATAGGTTAGAAATAAAACAAATAAAAAACCAATTAAGAATTAAACAAGTTGTGAAATTTTTATTAAGTTTTCTCTCCTTTCAAGCATTTAAAAAATTGACTAGGATTTAAAATTTAAAATGATTTTATTTCAAATTATAGATCATTGTATCTTGAGTGAACTTGTGGGGCAGTATCATTAGAGAATTTTATTTTGACTCAACCTTTAAAAAAGTGTATTGATATTTCAAGAGGTGTTTAGTCTTACTTTTGTATTAGTTGAACTTAAGATTGTTTGTCATTTATTATATACATTTAAACTTTTATTTACCAATAGATAAAGCAGGAATTGATAATTTTTTGATTTGAGATGAAAATCATCAAGTAAAACAATAAATAAACCACAACAAAAAAAAATCCAACATTTCCGACAACATTTTTCGACGGAACTACGACGAGATAAAAATTATCAGAGTATTAATTGTTGGAGAAATTTTACCGATGAAAATAATGGTTCGTCAGGAAGTACGGACGAAATTCATATTTCGTCGGAGAATTTATTGATAGAACTCTCTTTCTGTCGGTAATTATCGATAGGAAACCCTCTTTCTGTCGGTAATTACTGACGAAAATAGAAGTTTTGTCGGTAATTACCGATGGAAACAAATAATTTCATTGGTAATTTATCGACATCCAGCGGTGGTAAATTGTTGGAAATTTTTCGATATTTTTTACAGAATCTTATTCGGTCGGAATTTTGTAGGAAATTAAAAAAAAATAATTCATAAATATCGATTTGCCGGTAAATAATAACAAATCATCACAAACGATAATATTATACATTTCACATATTCACATTCCATAAAAATACACATACAATCCATAGAAATATTCGAAACCATACATACAAACACACAATCATCTAAATCTTACAAACATAATCATCTTAACCATACAAATACACATAAAAACACAATCCTCTAAACCATATCTAATATCCATATCTAAATCCAATCACAATCATCTAAATAAATCACAATAACATAAACAAACTTAACTATTAATATCTAAATTCAATCACAATCATCTAAACAAATTACAAGTAAAAACAAACTAAACTATTAATACTANTCTTGAATGCCTCACCCATAAAGACTCCGGTAGAGAAGTGAAAGTCATCATACTTCTCACCATGTCTTTTAGGGTCCGATTGCGACGCTCAGCTACACCATTCTGACTGAGTGTATCAGGCATGGTATACTGAGGCACAATCCCACATTCAGCAAGGTAATTTGCAAAAGGTCCTGGACGTTGTTCACCTGATCCATCATATCGACCGTAATATTCTCCTCCACGGTCGGATCGGACGGTTTTAATTTTCTTACCTAGTTGAAGTTCAACTTCGGCTTTGAAAATTTTGAACATGTCCAAAGATTGCGACTTCTCATGAATAAGGTACAGATAGCCAAATCTAGAATAGTCGTCTATGAAGCTAATAAAATATGTGTGTCCATTCCAAGATGCCTTAGGGAATGGTCCACAAATATCCGTATGTATTAGCTCCAAAACGTCACTACAACGGCTAGCCCCTTTGTTCCTTTTGTTAGTTGTCTTCCCCTTAACACACTCTATGCAGACATCAAAGTCTGACATGTCAAGGGAATCAAGAATTCCATGTGACATTAACCTTTCTAGGCGTTGTTTGGATATATGTCCTAAACGCCTATGCCACAACATAGAAGAATTCTCGTTGGTCAATTTACGTTTCGTACCTACACTATGCATTATTACGTTGTCAATCGTAGGAGTAAAGGTGTTTAATTTATAAAGCTTATCAACCAAGGAACCATTACCAATCAAAATTGAATTATAGAAAATACTAAACATTTCATTTCCAAATGAACAAGAATAACCTGATTTGTCCAAACAAGAAATTGAAATTAAGTTTCGTCTGAAAGACGGTACAATGAATGTATTCTCCAAATCCAAATAAACATCAGTTCCTAAATAAAGCCTAAAAACACCAATAGCCTCTACTGCAGCCTTTTTTCCATTCCCCGTATAGATGTATCTTTCACCATCAAGTGGAAGTCGGCTCCTGAGACAACCCTGCATAGTGACACTTATGTGAGTAGTAGCACCAGTATCTATCCACCAAGTGTCAATGGGTACAATAGCTAAATTGACTTCTGAACTAACAAGGTTGAGAAGTTTACCCTTCTTTACACGCAGTTGGCGTACTTGAGGCAGTCTTTCTTCATATGATCTTTCTTCTTGCAAAAGTAACAAGTGGATTCCTTATCCTACTTTTGCTCCTTATGGTCATTGCCTCCAGAATCTGCAGTTTGCTTTCCCTTACCTTTGTTATTGATCCTCTTTCGCTTCTTGCTCGCATTTTGAGAACCAGATGCTAAGTGAGCACTTTCAGATGTCTTAATCTTCAGTCTCCCCTCCTCTTGCATGCATTGAGCAATAAGCTCATTTAATGTCCACTTTTCCTTTTGAGTATTATACGATATCTTAAAAGGAGTGAATCGTGCAAGCAGAGACATCAAGACGAAATGCACTAACATACTCTCAGACATATCGAGTTTTAGTGCTTTCAGACTTGCCGTTATATTGGACATCTCCATAATGTACTCCCTTATGTTTCCTTTACCACTGTACCGCATGGTTACCAACTTCGTAAGAAGTGTGGTAGTCTCGACCTTTTCATTTGAGGTGAATCGGTCTGCCAATTGGTTAAGGAACCTCCTAGCATCTTCGCTCTCTGTTATTGAGCCCTTTATTTGTGCCGGAATGGAAAGCTTCATGATGCTTAGACTCGTGCGATTCGATTTCTCCCACAGCTGAAATTTAGCCCTCTGCTCTATAGTGCTAGCACTGGTCAAAGGTGCGGGACGATCATTCCTTAATGCATAATCCAAGTCCATGCAGTCTAAGACTACGATCACGTATTCTTTCCATTCAGCAAAATTTGAACCAGTTAATGTTGGGATGGTATTAATGTTGGCAGTTACAGATTGCACTGAAATTAAAAAAAAATTATTTAAGCTCACGATTTAACTAAAGCCAAGAACATATATATAATAAAATTATGCAAATAAATAAAATTTTAAATGCATATAAATGGGCTCCTTATGAGATACCACATACAACATTGCATTTTAATGTGTAGATTAAAATATAATTTGTTAGCGGCACTCTCTGATATAACTAAACCTTTAATTAGCCACACAATGTGCCTTCCTTTGGGCCGACCCATTGTGTGCATAATATAAAACTTTATATGAGTTATATTTGTTAGATCGTGTACGGTTGCTAGAGGGGGGTGAATAGTAATTTTCGAATCTTCTTCTTCCTACGTTGTTAGTTATGCAAGCAGAAATACAAAAGAATAAAACTAACAACAAGAAAGCAATGCTAACAGTACCGATTTACTTGGTATCCACCGCTAAGGATGACTAATCCAAGAATCCTTCAGTGGATCACTCCCCGGATAACCACACACGCACTAGAGGGCATTAGCTGGGAGGCTGGCATCCAGACCTTACATTGAAGGAAAAGTAGATGGATGAAAGTTAAAAAAAAAGTGTGGATGTAAATAAAAGGCAGGATATGTGTCTTTTGTTTAAGCCACTCATTTTCCAATTATCATCCATCAACTTCTCCATCAGGTATAGGAAACATGGCCAAAACTAATTTTGATGCAAAAATGTATTCCTGACCAATTATTATTGGCTACTCTAACTACCTCTTTCCTCATTGATTGGTTGGCCCTCAAAAGTAGACTTTTGCACAACTTTCAGTATTCGTATAAGCAAGGAAAGAAATCTTGTATCGTATTGCTCAAAACTCACAAAACTTACCGTTTTGACACGGGACCGGCACCGGCACAGGAGGCGCAACAATTTCGCGTGAATAATTACGCGTCACGCGAAATTGTTGCGCGTCACGTGCGCACAACAGAAGGAAGGAGGAAGGAGCAAAGGAAGAAGGTGTAGGATCGGGTTGGTCCGGCTAGAGGGGGGTGAATAGATGGTTAAGAAATAAAAAGAGAGAGCACTCGTCTTCTGGGTGATTTCCGGCCAACCGGAGTTAGGCTCACCCGAACCCGACTTCGGCCTTTCGCCCCTCGAGCATACTTCCTCCCGGCTTTTCGTCCCTCGGACGTCGCGCACGTCCTTCTCGTTCCACCGGCGTACTCTTCCGCAGCTTCCGCATCCCTCGGATTGCACCGAGCCCGTCGGCTCGTTTTTCCGCGCAATCCTTCTCGTCCGCCACGTCTTACGCTCGACTTCCTCCGTACCTAAGCTCCTGCACACTTAGCAGAGGGATCAGTAAACCAACAGGACCCAACTAACTTGGTGGATCACATCAAAACTAACCGGGGCATCAACAATCTCCCCCTTTTTGATGTGTATCAATCCAAGTTCAATTAGGGTTAAACCAAAAAATAAGGAATTTAGTAAAACTAAATTAAGCAGTTAAGCATGGGAAAAAATATTGACATGCAAAACTATCATCTCCCCCTGAATTTTAGGCTACTTATCAATCCAAGTTCAATTAGGGTTAAACCAAAAAATAAGGAATTTAGTAAAACTAAATTAAGCAGTTAAGCATGGGAAAAAATATTGACATGCAAAACTATCATCTCCCCCTGAACTTCAGGCTACTCTCCCCCTTTGATCACAGCAAAAATAGGGAAAGAAACTAGGGAAAGGAAAAATATTAATATCAAACACCTTTTGATTTAGTAATTCGAAATTTAATTTTTAAAATTCTAAAATTGACTTATAAAATTTAAAAAAAAATTGACAGATTCAACATCTGATGTAAAGATTCTAAAAATTTGGATCTGGTCAGAATATCCTTCTATCGATTTTTTTTTTAAATCAAAATCTGAATTTAGTAAAATATTTACAGAAAATCAATTAAAAATCTGAAATATTTTGTATACAACGATGATAGGTATATGGGGTTGTACCAAAAAAAATTTTAATCTTAAATTCGATCAACAAGTCTAAAAATAAATTAAAACCCAACAGAATAGAATTTTGAAGAAAAAATATTTAAAAATTCAAAATTGCTTCAAATATTCGAAATAAAAATTTTATTAAATTCTTTTAATTATATCTAAATCATGGAAAAAATCAGATCTGAGAAAATAACTTTGTTTTCTATTTTTAATATTTAAGATTCGAATTTTGAACATAAAATCATGAAAATTCGAAACGTGTTAAAAAAAAAAAATTCTTCGTAGATAGACAACAAGATTATGCATTTGGAAAAGTTAGAGATACAATTTTTATTTAGTAACAATTAATCAAACTAAATTTCCTAATAAAAAAAATGTCAGATAATTAAGCGCATATGTAATAGAAAGAAAAATAATCAACTTAAAATAGACTTTGGAACCCAAAATAAGTTCCTATCTACAGGGTTAATTAAAAATCTAGGAGGAATATAGTTCTTGGTCACTTTTCTAAGTTGACCCCTGTGATTTTTAACATATCAATTCAGATTTTCAGGATAAAAATTCTTTTTAGTTCTTAAACATGCAATATCATTTTCTAATTTTTCTACTAAATTTTTTAAATTTTCATTCTCTATTTTCAGTTGGTCAGATAGATCAGATGAGCATGGAGTGACTAATTTTTCTTTTAATTCAGAGTTTGCTATTTCTAATTTATTCATCGACTTTAGCATAGATTTTAGTATAGAGTAAATTCGAGCAGGTGGAAGTAGACATACCTCACTTACCGGGTCAGTTTCGAAGTTAGGGATTTCCCCTTCGTTACTACTTTCTTCCGAGGTACTTTCTTCATCTTCATCTTGGTGACTTGCCATCAGTGCAAGTCCAACGAATTCTTCGGCTTCCGATTCATCTGACGAAGTCTCGTCCCAGGTAGCTTTTAGTGTCTTTTTCTTCTTTGGCTGGTTCTTGAGTTTGGGGCACTGATCTTTTAGGTGTCCCTCCTCGTTGCAGTTGTAACATCGGATCGTGCGTTTCTTCTTTCTCTGCACCTTTTTAGAGCGATTAGTATTAATGAATTTATACAACTTTCTTACCGCTAGTGCTGTTTCTTCATCGTCTGCTGAAGATTCTTCGTCGAGTTGGATCTTCCTTGTGTTCAGTGCGACGTTGTCTGCTTTTTTGTTCTTTTCTACAAAACGAGATTCATGAAGTTCTAGAATAGAAAATAACTGTTCTATCGTACTTACCTCTAAATCTTTTGAAATATAATATGCGTCGATTATCGACGTCCATTCCGGGGTTCTCGGAAATGCGTTTAGCGCATACCTTTGTGCATCGCGGTTGGTCACCGTTTCTCCGAGATTTTCGAGGCTTGTGATTAGTTCTTTTACCTTAGCATGCAATCTCGCAACAGATTCTCCATCTTCTATCCGGAGATTTGTTAGTCGGTTTCGAAGAACATCTCGTCGCGCTAGCTTTGCCTCCGAGGTGCCTTCGTGCAGTTCGAGAAACTTTTCCCAAAGTTCCTTCGCCGATTCGTACTTACCGATCCGGTTGACATCTTGCTCTGGGAGGACGGTCAGCAGATGGAATTCTGCCTTTCCGTTAGCAACTGCGTCTACTTGCTCCTTCTTATTCCAGGAGTCAGGATCCTTGATCTTTCCTTCATTATCTTTTGGAGCTGCATAGCCATTTTTCATAATAATTAATAACTCATAATCAGTAACAAAAAATACCTGCATCTTCCGTTTCCATGCCGTGAACTCCCCCTCAAACTTAGGCGGGTATATCACTGGTCCAACCATCTTCTTGAGATTTGCTGCAGTTGGCGGTTAGTCCTTCTGCGACAACCTGACTCTGATACCACTTGTAGGATCGGGTTGGTCCGGCTAGAGGGGGGTGAATAGACGGTTAAGAAATAAAAAGAGAGAGCACTCGTCTTCTGGGTGATTTCCGGCCAACCGGAGTTAGGCTCACCCGAACCCGACTTCGGCCTTTCGCCCCTCGAGCATACTTCCTCCCGGCTTTTCGTCCCTCGGACGTCGCGCACGTCCTTCTCGTTCCACCGGCGTACTCTTCCGTAGCTTCCGCGTCCCTCGGATTGCACCGAGCCCGTCGGCTCGTTTTCCCGCGCAATCCTTCTCGTCCGCCACGTCTTACGCTCGACTTCCTCCGTACCTAAGCTCCTGCACACTTAGCAAAGGGATCAGTAAACCAACAAGACCCAACTAACTTGGTGGATCACATAAAAACTAACCGGGGCACCAACAGAAGGAACAGATTTGGAGATGAACCGGGAGGCAGAGGCGAAGGCTGAGGAGGAAGCGATTAACTGGAGGTGAAGGCGGAGGCGAAGGAAGAGGTGAGGCGAGGCAACGTGAGGCGAGGGCGGCGGCGCGAGGAGGAGAAGCGGGTTGGGTATATTAAAGGGAGGAAAAGTTGGATTTATTAAAACCATAAATTATATATAAAATTTCTAATTTCTATTTTTTAATTAATTATTATATAAAATATAATTATATATTATATAAATTAATAATAATTAAATAAACGATTAATTAATTAATATGATTATAATATATTATTTTATTATTTTATTATTTTCATTTATAATATAAAAAATCAAGTACAAAATAATATATAATTATATAATTTAAAATACTTTTAAAATCAAACTTTAAATCATTTTATAAATTAAAAATATATAAAAATTTTATAAAAATATTTAAAATAATTTTAAAATTTTATAAATAATTCTAAAAAATTTAATTGTTAAAAAATTAAAAAATATATAAATTTTTAAAATAAATTTAATTTTTATATGCAATATAAACTATACATATATAAACTAAAATATTTAATATATATTCTTTAGAATATTTATAAATTATAAATATATTATATAAATTAATAATTAATATAATTATTATATATAAACTAGGATTAATTTATATAATTATTATAGATAATTTTTTTATCTTAAAATCAAAATTGATTTGAGATTTGGAATCATGAATATTATCATACCTAAATCTCTACTTTATATTATTAATACATATTTTTATTAAAATTTTGAAAAAATTATGTTGTAAATTACACTACATTAATATACAATTCATTTTTAAATATTATATATATATATATATCGAAACCATATCGGCACGACACGATACGATACCGAAACTGTATTGTTTTGGTCTGGGGCCGAAACTTCAACACGGGTCGAAATTTTAAACCTTGCTTATAGGTACCCACTCTCAAGCTGGACTCCTAAATTCTCTTCCTAATAGTTTGGACAGATGGTGTATGATATTCAACCCTCCACTCAACATAAACTTGAGTCAAAAGCATAAAAATAAGGATATCTTTGTTGGATATCCTCCTATTTTATTTTATTTTTTTGAAAAGAGGATATTGAGTTACCATAATCATTTCTTTATAAGGTAACTTAGATCATGCATGAGACATAGATGGAGTTGTTCTACAGGTTTGAACATATCCATCAAATTGGAACATATATCGAAGCTTGGAACAAAAAACACTCCTTAAAACTAGGTTCTTGTTCTCTAATAGTATCCATAAGCGCGCATCTACACCCTTTGTTTTGATTCATTATAATATATGGGGTCGAAACCATTCTTGGTTTAAGTACATTGTACTTTTCATTGATGACTATTCGTAATTGGCATGGTGTTTCCTAATGAAAGAGGAAATTTTTCTTTGTATTTTCTTCTTCTATATCAAGACTGAAAGCCAAATTGGTGTGTCCTCTAAAGTTTTTTGCAGTGATAATGCTAGAGTATTTCTCTTATTTCTTTTGAGTCATAATATTCTTCACTAAACTTTCTGTCAACATAAAACTGTAACAAATCAGTGAAACACGGAAGACGAATTCACATAGTTGACATTGCTCATACATTACTCCTATATTTATGCACACCCCTTTTTCTTTATACGGTGATGCACTTTTTGTTGTGTGTGATCTTACAAATAGGGTGTCATCCTTCACTCTTCACGACCAAATTCCTTATATGCTTTCTTTTTCCAAGGATGCTATATATTCTCTCCCTTTATAGGTATTCAATTTGCCTACCTTGCACATCTAGGATCTTCTACACAAGATAAGTTATCTCCTTGCTTAGTCAAGTGTGTATTTCTTGATTATTTTCGTCTCAAAAAGTCTATTACTCCCACTCTCCAAAGGCGAGGCGCATTGTCTTATGTGACTTTTCTTAGCGTTGACTTTGATCTTTATCTCTTCGCCCTCTCCATCTAAGTCAATAAAGGATAATGTTCTTATTCTTTTCTCATTGTCATTTCTCATGACTCTTACTACTGAAACCCCATTTTGGACCAACCTCCTCTGCAGGTGTACAGTTGAAGACCAAGACACAAGCATGCTCTAGCACTTCCTAGTGACTCTCTAGCCTTAGAGCCATCTACCACAGTCACAAACATGCTTCTAATTTAGCTCTTCTTTGTTTCAATCAAGGTACTAAAAAAATGTATTTCTATTTTTTTATCCTGTGTCATTGTCATCTAAATATTATACCTTTTTCCATCTTTAGCTTCATAGTTAGTTCTTAGAAATGTCCTTTTGTATTTTCTTTACCTTCCATGAAAATCTATGTGGAATGCAATTACTCTACAATTGGCAGTGTATACCAGTTGAAAGCCCACCTAATGGCTAAAGCACGAACTCATATTTATGGTGCAGATTAACTCGACACATTTTCCAAAATGGCCAAGATCACTTTAGTTTGTCTCTTTCTCACCATGGCAACGGCTTTTCATTGACCTCTTCATCAAATCAGCAACAAGAATGCCTTCCTCCATGGTGATATTACCGAGAAAGTTCTGATATTACTGAGTAACCTTCAGAGTTTATTGCTCAAGGGAGGCTGACCTAGAGTTCAAGGTGAAAAGAAACCATTATATCAGTCGAAGCAAGTTCTAAGGGCTTGGCTTGGAAGTTCAAATCGATCTACTCAGTATGGCATGACTAGGACCATGACAAATCACTTAATATGTTATTGCATTTATCAGGCAGCGTTTCCCTATTGTTTATATGCACGATATTATCATCGCTGGTGATGATTTTATATGATCATATAATTGAAGCCGTCACTATATCAAAGTTTTCTGACTAAAGGCCTAGGTAGACTCAGTTAATTCCTTGGTATAAAGGATATTATTTATATCTGCCAACGAAAGTATGTAGTTGATATGTTTGAAAGGTCTGGCATGTCAAGGGCAAAATGTATTGACACACTTGCGGATCTTAACACCACATTAGCACTAGGATAGGAGGAATGACTGTTAAATCCCAGAAAAATACAAAAGTCTTGTAGGAAAACTGAACAACAGTACAGTTATACAACATAACATTACAATTACTATGATGAATCAATTTCTATAACCTTCATGTCATGAACATTGAGAAGCAACTTTGAATTCTAGGGTACCTCAAGAAAGTTCCAAAAAAAGGTCTCTTATTTTGGGTAGATTCCCCTACAAATAAACGATCCACATTATCATGATCTTGCTAATAGAATCCTTAAGGAGCTCACAAATTTTCTAGTATTAAACAAGTTGAGTTTCCATTATTGTGGACTTAAATATACATAAATAATACACTTGTCATATTCCATATTGAATAATAATGGATAGTTGAGGGGACTGCCTGAGTAATTGATTTGATTTTTTCCATAACAGTTTTAAGGAATCTTTTATAGGTCCAATAATGATGCTATTGGCAACATCCTCTTCCCCCTTGCAATCTTTTAGAAGATTTATCCCAAGCAAGTAACAAACTATGGGGGAAAAAAAATGTTCTCTTATGATAATTATAATTCTTCAAATAAAATTTCCTCTACAAACACTTGGCTTTTTTAGGTTCATCTAAAACATACAAGAACGGTCAGTTTCCAAATTCGTGGTGGCAGAAACAAAAGGATACATGTATGTTCTTTACATACCTATTGCAGAAATTGGGAAATCTTGCTAAGTCAAAACTTGAGAGATGGAAGGAAATTTGAAAAAGGAAAAAAAAAGTACCTGAATTTACTCCATTGAAGTCCTTTGTTATCACCAAATCCGGTGATGCGTGGAAGTCTCTGTGACCAATTGCTGCGAGCAGAACATTCTCCTGTATATATCCCATAAATATCAAATTTATTTTACATAGAAGTCTATTGAAATAATAATTTTGTACCAAAGATAAATTCAAACAGATCATACTAATGACATATTCGGGTTCGTCACCAATGTGTCCTGAAGGCACAGGGAAAAAAAACAAGAATGAAGTCAAACGCGTAGTTCCAGAAATATATTTTCAAACATTCGCTACAGTGGCCGGAGTCTACTCACAGCGTCGTTCCAAAAGACCCAATCGTAGTGAGGGAGGTGCGCTCGAACTGCCAGGATCTTGCTCCAGTTCGGCGGACGGCTACGATCCACCAGATCCCCTGCATCAATGTACCGATACCCCATCTGCGTCGCGTACGCCTGCTTGTTTCCCTGCGCCGCCGCCCTCAACCCTTGGAAGGCCCGGCGCCGCCGTTGCGGGCCGCCCGCGCCCTCGTCGGAGAGGCTAACCATAGCGATCCGTCGGGACGGGCTCGCCGCGTCTTCAGTGGGGAATCCCGGAGGAAGCGGCGTGCACTGGCGGCCGAGGGAATTGGCTAGACGGAGGAGGGCGGCGGTGGCGCGGAGGGAGAGGAGGACGAGGATGAACGCAACGGCGGTCCCGAGTAGGATGAGGAACCGCATTGACCGGTTGCGCGATCGGTGCTTAGCCCACCGCGTCGGCGGTTTCGGTGCCATCCGCAAGCTCCCGCTCCTCCTCACCACACCGACTAGCTGTCACTGAGCTCGTGAGTAGTTTGGTAAAGACAACGGAGGGCATTGACTGACAGCTCCACGATCAGAGCAGCTCAGCTCAAAACTCTGCAAGATCAAATGTATCGAGCAGGACAGGGACCTGTCTTTTTATTAGGGCATCCGCATTGGTTTAACGCCATTAACGTTATTACACCTACCACCTCATCAAAAAGCATGGGACCCACATGCCACATACACATTAACATTAACATCTTCATTCTCTCACAACCGTTTAACATTCAACCCTCATTATTTGTGGGACCCACATGCCACATACACATTATCTCACATATACATTCTCTCACATATATATTCTCTCACATATATATTCTTTCATATATTTATTTTCTTATCTACCTATTTTTTTTATTTTCAAATTTATTTACTAATTTAAATTATTATTATTTTAAATAAATAATAATAATATTTTTAAAAGGACAACTTGTTGGGCCCAAGGTACCTGATCGGTCACTGACCGATCAGGGATTTGTCCTGATCGGTCATGGTGACCGATCAGGACACACCTGGACCGATCAGGAGCTCTCCTGATCGGTCCAGGAGGACCCTGATCGGTCACCATGACCGATCAGGATTTTCCTTGGGCTAAACAGAAGGTTATCAACCTTCTGTTCTCTCTGTCTGATCGTTCACCAGAACGATCAGGCTCCCTGGATCGATCACCTGATCGATCCACTAACGGGACTCCGTGCCAACCGATCTATAGACCGATCAGGCTTTAATTCAACTCAACCCGGCTTCACTCACCGGGGTTTCAGTCACCCGGCTTCACTCACCGGGATTTCAGTCACCCGGCTTCACTCACCGGGACCCGGCTTCACTCACCAGTCATATTATAATGAAGTTAAGAAAGTAAAATAATAGGAAATTACATTAATTTAAAAGGACAATGTTCAAAAATTACATTAATTGAAAAGTACAATAATTAAATAACAATAAATAAAAATTACAGATTCCATCTCTTCTTAATCTCTTGACATAAATGTTGATGAATGATAAATTGCTCTTGTGTCATTTGTGAGGTGTCTTTCGAAAGAATTGCATATTCCTTCAATTGAACTTTAGCTAAGGCAGCCTTTGCTTTCATCTCTTCAATTTCGAGTTGTTTTTGTTTCATTCCAACTTCAGTCTTTTTGATGCTTGTATACTCTGAAAATTTTGCAAACATATTACCCAAATTTGTTGTCATACCTTCAATGTCTGATTTCATTTTGCCTTTTCCTTTTCTTTTTGCTGCCTTCTGACCGATTGGACGAGCTTCTTCTTCATTTAGGTCTACATGTAGACTAGCATCTTGGCTAGATGACGTGTTGCTTGCTCCCGACTCTGAGGTTCTTGCCTTCTTTGTGCTAACAATATGATCAACAGACTGTGGAGTAAACATTGGACGGTCTTTTACTATCCTCCACACATGCTCAAGATTAAATGCAACGTTATTATTTTCTTCACGATATTTTTCGTACGCAAACCGCAATATATCCTCATCACTGTGGCCGCTACGATATGCACTATAAATGCTATTGTAATTTGCATTGAAGTGATATACCTTTTTTTGTATGGTATTGTGCCAGTGCGATCGTATTATACTTGGATTTCTGTTGGGTGTACCTTGAGGACGATTCTCGTTGTAGTAGCTAGCAACACGACCCCAGAAAGCATCTATCTTCTGATCATTGCCGATGATTGGATCGTCGCTGATAGTGACAAATGATCTGGCCAAAATTTCATCTTCAGACTTACTCCATGTTGATCGTTTTCTTCTGCTCGCAGCGCCAGCATCCGCCTTCTCTAAATTAACAACTTCGATTGGAGATTCACGATCGGACACTTGAGTCTCTGGAATAAAAGTCGGAATAAATGGATCACTTTCCGTCGGAGATGTAAAAGGCATGTCGGTTGTAGGTGGATTGGATGGATAATTTTGTGGATATGGATTATATGGATAATTAGGTGGATATGAACCATATGGATTATTTGGTGGGTATGGATTATGTGGGTAATTTGGTGGATATGGAAAATATGGATAATTTGGTGGAGTTTGGGAATTTTGGGAAGAAGTATTTTCTAAAAAATTTCTAAAAAAACCACGATTATTTTCATCCATTTCGGAAGAAAATACTAGAGATGAGATTTGTAGAAGGAGGGAGGAAGGTTTTTGAAGATTGAAATAAGAGTGATTGGAAGGGATGTGTTTGAAGGTTGAAATGAGAATTGATGAGTATTTATAGATGAAAATTTATTTTTTTAATTAAAATAGCCGTTTGTTTGTGACCGTTTGGTTGTGACCGTTCAAGTGACCGTTCAAGTGAACGTTCAAGTGAACGTTCAAGTGATTAGGAGCCTGACCGGTCAGGCTGACCGGTCAGGAAGGAGCCTGACCGGTCAGGCTCCTGCCTGATCGGTCAGGTTCCTTCCTGACCGGTCAGGCAGGAGCCTGATCGGTCAGGTTCCTTCCTGACCGGTCAGGCAGGAGCCTGACCGGTCAGGCACCTGCCTGATCGGTCACCCAGACCGATCAGGATGCCAGGTCATACGCGGATTAACGCGTTCAAACATCTGAACGCGTTCATCCGAGTCAGCGTTATAACGTGCTCCCACAACGCGACGGCTCGTTAATCGAGCGTTATAACGCTCGATTAACGAGCCATTGCGGATGCCCTTAATTTAAAGGCGAATTTAAAATTTATATCATATATAATAGTCCATAATTATTATCATGTATAAAAACTACCAAATAACGATTACAACATATCATTTATATGCTGTCTTTGCAAACCACTTATATATTAGGACATCCTAATAGAGATTAAATTGTCGATTTAAAAAATAAATCTTCAATTTAAATCTATTATATATTATTGGTCGGCTTGAGTTTTCATTTAAATAAGAAATTTGATTTTAAAAGGGAAAATTTTCATAAACTTCTCATCTTCAAATTCATCTTTGCATGCAATCCCCACTCAAGTTTTTCTTTACATGCAGTCCCTGATGGGATTGACAAGACAGTTTTGTGAGTATTATTTGAAGAAAATTGAGTATAAAAGTTAGAAATTTGAGTATGTAAGGTTGTATTTGTTAACATATGCATTATTTTATATTTGCATTTTGTCCCACATCGATTGATGTGATTTATAAAATTCATTTTAACCTTATATAAAGGGATGTAATATCTTCTTTCAAAGACATAAAAAACAGATATCAAATTAGACTTTTCTTTTTGATATACTTGTAAGAATTCATGAATTCTAATTTTTAATTCATGAATTCTATCATGGTATCAGAGCCCTGTTAAATACTTGCTGTTTCACTGCTCGTGGTTTTATGGTTCGGTTTATCTCCATCGCTTCCGCATCTGAATGGTTAGATCTGCCCTAAATGTTTTATTTCGTTTGAGATTGGATATTGTTTTGATTGCCTTGATCGTTTGTTAGTTGGGATTTGAGATTGTTATTTGTTATTTTGGATTGTTCTGTTCAAAATTGTTTACAATGACTGGAGGTGACGATTCGTTGCAATCTATTGGTGTCCGTTTAGATGGAAAAAATTATTCGTACTGGAATTATGTGATGACTAATTTTCTGAAGGGCAAAGGAGTTTGGGAATATGTTTCTGGAAAAATCAAATGCCCTGTAGTTGGTGTTGAAAAATTTGATGAATTGTTTCGTATTTGGGATACAAATAATTCAAAGATTATCACTTGGATCAACAACTCTGTTGAACACAGAATTGGTGTTCAATTGGCAAAGTTTAAAACTGCAAAAGAAATTTGGGATTATTTGTCAAAATTATTTGTGCAAAATAACTTTGCTGTCAAGTATCAATTACAATCTGAAATTCGTGCATTAGTGCAAAATGACTTAAGTATTCAGGATTTTTTCTGTGCAATGACTACTCTTTGGGATCGGTTAGCATTGACAGAATCTGTTGAATTACAAACATGTGATGCTTATATTAAATGTAGAGATGAGGATCGCCTTGTTCAACTACTTATGGGTCTTCGTCCAGAATTTGAAAATTGTCGCTCAAGTCTTTTGCACCGTAAACCTCTACCATCTGTTGAAGATGTAATAAATGAACTCATGGCTGAAGAAACTTGTTTGAAGACTCTAAAAGGGGTGCATAATATTTCTACTTCGGTTTTGGCAGCCTCTCCGTCTGCACCGATCATAGCAGCTCCTGCACACCAGTATAAAACATCTGTCACAGGAAACTGTAATTATTGTAAGAAACCAGGGCACTGGAAGAATCAATGCCCTGAGCTTCGGAAAGAATTGGCTAGGAAGCTTCCAGGGCACGGACGGAAGTCTCCACAACAATATCAAGGCGGACAACAAAAAATGTATTTTGAGGGTCCATCTCAAAATTTTTATCCATCTACTCCAGCAGCTTTTGTGCCCTCCTTAAATCACTTAGCTTCAGCTTCAGAGTTTTCTGTGAATACTGGTACTAATTCTATTGTCGACCAATTTCAGAAGTTCCTCGCCTTTCAGCAATTTCAAAAGGGACCTCATAATTATGCTCTTTCTGCTTCTTCCAGCTCATCTTCGTCTATTGGGTCAGGTATCCCTTCATCTCCCTGGATTTTAGATTCTGGAGCTGGTAATCACATGTCTCATGATTCTTCTTCTTTTACATATATGTCTCCTGACCCTCCATCTATTTCTGTTATGACTGCGGATGGTACACAAATGTCATTGAAAGGAACTGGCTCTATCCAAACACCCTCTTTATCTTTACATGATGTTTACTTTATCCCTAAATTACATATGAACCTTGTTTCTGTTGGTCAATTATGTGACTCTGGGTGTTTTGTTGGTCTTCTTCCAAATTCTTGTTATGTGCAGGATCTAAAATCCAAGAGAGTGATTGGGACAGGGCATAGAAAAGGGAAAGGACCTTATGTGTTGGATGAACTGCATCTTCCCACTCACGTAGCAGCAATGCCTGTCAATTTGTCTTCTTTTCATTTGACACCTTCTTCTTCAAAATTTTATTTGTGGCATTCTAGACTTGGTCATCTATCAGGTTCTCGTTTACGTTCTATGTGTACTTCTGATGTACTTGGTGATTTACCACCTGATGATATTTCTGATTGTAGTGGATGCAAACTTGGAAAATTTTCTGCTTTGCCTTTTATTTTAAGTACTTCCACTTCTTCGGCACCTTTTGATTTAGTTCATTCTGATGTTTGGGGACCGGCACCTATTCCCACTAAGGGAGGTTCTCGATATTACGTTTCATTCATTGATGATCACACTCGTTTTTGTTGGATTTATTTAATGAAACGTCGTTCTGATCTTAGTCATATTTATGCTGAGTTTAAGGCCTATGTAAAAACTCAGCACTCTGCCACTATCAAGTGTTTTCGAGCTGATTTGGGGGGAGAGTATACTAGTGGAGATCTTTCTGGTATTTTCAAAGCTGATGGTACAATACATCAGTCCTCTTGTACTGATACCCCACAACAGAATGGAGTAGCCGAGAGAAAGCATAGGCATATTATTGAGACCGCCCGGTCTATGCTGTTATCCGCTAGTGTTCCTAGTGAATTTTGGGGAGAAGCTGTCCTTACATCTGTGTATCTTATTAATAGGATCCCTACCGCTCATAACTCTGGGATTTCTCCATATGCTAAATTATTTGGTCACACTCCATTATATTCTCATTTAAGGGTTTTTGGCTCTACATGCTTTGTTCTTCGTCCACATGCAGAACGTTCTAAGTTATCATCTCGTGTGGCCATTTGTGTTTTTCTTGGATATGGGGTTGTGCAGAAAGGTTATCGTTGTTATGATCCAGCTTCTGGAAAATTGTATGTTTCTCGTAATGTTTCTTTTATTGAACATATTCCTTTCTTCACTATCCCACCTACCTCACATGACATGTCGAAATCTGATCTCATTCAAATTGATCCTTTTACTACTGATTATCCATCTGAAAATGCTAACCCTCATGAAACCATATCGAATGTTCCGCTTCATCCTACTTGTAGAACAAATGATGTTGACACCCATCCTCTTTCTACGACTGCTTCAGAACCTCCCATAATTACGGATCCAAACTTACCTCGATATCCTACACGCACTCGTCGATCTACTCAGGTATCTGATTTTGATTACTCTTGCTATACACCATCTTTCGCTTCCTTTTTAGTTTCCAACAATTTTCTTTGTGAGCCCACCTCTTACTCTGAGGCATCTCGTGATCCTCTTTGGCAAGAGGCTATGAATGAGGAATTGTCTGCTTTGGACAAAACTGGTACTTGGGATTTGGTTTCTCCACCGGTTGGTAAGAAAATTATTGGTTCTCGATGGGTATACAAGATTAAAACCAAGTCTGATGGCTCTATTGAGCGATATAAAGCTCGTTTGGTTGCAAAAGGTTATGCTCAGGAGTATGGTATGGATTATGAGGAGACTTTCGCACCTGTTGCAAAAATGACATCTGTCCGGGTTCTTATTGCAGTAGCTTCTGTTCGTCGCTGGAGTATTTCACAAATGGACGTTAAAAATACTTTTTTGAATGGAGATCTTCAGGAGGAAGTCTACATGGTCCCTCCACCTGGTGTTTCTCATCGGCCAGGACAAGTGTGCAGGCTTAAGAAGGCCCTGTATGGTCTTAAACAAGCCCCGAGAGCTTGGTTCGACAAGTTCTCCTCTGTAGTATCTTCACTTGGTTTTACTTCTAGCTCTCATGATTCAGCATTATTTGTTAAATCGTCTCCTGCAGGCCATATTATGCTCTTGTTGTATGTTGATGATATGATTATTACAGGAGATGATGTTGACGGTGTCTCAGATCTAAAAGCTACTTTGTCTCATCGTTTTGAGATGAAAGATTTAGGTAATCTACGTTACTTTCTAGGTATTGAGGTAGCTTATTCTGAAAGGGGATATCTTCTATCTCAGTCTAAGTACACTTCAGATATTCTTGAGCGGTCTCGTCTCACAGATACTCGTGTTGTTGACTCTCCTCTTGAGGTCAACGTTCGTTACAATCCTACTGATGGGGATCCTCTTGCTGATCCAACTTTATATCGATCAATCGTGGGTAGTCTGGTGTACCTCACTATTACTCGGCCTGATATTGCATATGATGTTCACATTGTCAGTCAGATCGTTTGCTCACCTACATCTGTTCATTGGGCTGCAGTTATGCGTATTCTTCGTTATCTTCGGGGAACGCTATATCAGAGTCTTTTGTTTCCATCGACCTCATCTTTGGAGCTTCGTGCTTTTTCTGATGCCGACTGGGCAACTGACCAAACTGATCGAAAATCGACTACGGGTTATTGTGTATTTTTAGGTGATTCACTTATTTCATGGAAAAGTAAGAAACAAGATGTTGTTTCTCGCTCTTCAACTGAGGCAGAGTATCGCGCTATGGCTTCTGCTACAAGTGAGATTATATGGTTACGCTGGCTATTGACTGATATGGGCGTCTCCCTTAGTGGTCCGACACCGATGTACTGCGATAATAAGAGTGCTATTCAGATTGCGCACAACACAGTCTTTCATGAACGTACCAAGCATATTGAGATCGATTGCCACTTTACTCGGCACCATTTCGAGCGAGGTACCATATCCTTACCTTTTGTCTCATCCTCGATGCAGCTCGCAGATTTCTTCACAAAGGCACACACCATCAAGCGTCACCGGTTCTTTCTTGACAAACTCTCAATGTTTCTCACTACACCATCAAGAGTTTGAGAGGGGATGTTAACATATGCATTATTTTATATTTGCATTTTATCCCACATCGATTGATGTGATTTATAAAATTCATTTTAACCTTATATAAAGGGATGTAATATTTTCTTTCAAAGACATAAAAAACAGATATCAAATTAGACTTTTCTTTTTGATATACTTGTAAGAATTCATGAATTCTAATTTTTAATTCATGAATTCTATCAGTATTCACCACATTAAGAAACTGTGTACTCAATTTTCACTCTTTTATACTCAAGTTTCACTCTTTTATATTCAATTTTCACTGATGTATATTCAATTTTCACTCTTTTATACTCAATTCATTAGGAAGTGAATCAAAAAAAATCACAAATGGAGAGTGCATGCAAAGATCAAATGGTCATTGGGGAGTTTTCTGCAATTTACCGATTTTAAAATAAAAAATTAGGTTTTTATCAAAGATTATTTAATTATAAAAAAAATTTATAAATAAAGATATATGAAATGAATGTAAACAAAATATATGAAATAAATTTTATATTTTTTTTGAAAATTCTATATTTAAATTATAAAAATTATTTAATTATTAAAATAAAAAATATTTATAAAATGATATATGAAATGAATGAAGAAAAATAAATCTATTTTTTTAGGTTTCTAATTGGGGATGTTCTTAGTGGATTTATAATTTTTGATGTAGCAAAAATAAACTTATGTTTGTAGATATTATATAGACATTTCCCGTACTCAGTGCTTCGATCTTTGAATGTCTGCAGTATGTTTCAACTGAGATTCAATCTATAATGCCTTTGGTAGTGGTATAGCGGTAGGGTGATTAATCACTATCCTAGGTATCCGTAGTTTGATCTCTAACTACGATATATTTGTAAGAATTTTTTCTCCAAATAGGGCGCGAATCCTGGGATGCTGCGTTTCTAGATCGCCCACCGCGAATATTTTTCGATTTATCCTGACGGCCGGTTTAGTGCTTCGATCTTTAAATGTCTACAGTATGTTTCAACTGAGATTCAATCTATAGCGCTCTTGGGTTATGGTGCAGTAGTATGGTGATTAGTCGTTATCCCAGGCATCTGCAGTTCGATCCCCAACTACAACGTATTGAAGGAATTTTTCCTCAAAATAGGACGCGAACTCTGGGATGCTGCGTTTCTAGATCACCCACCACGAATGCTTTCCGATTTACCTGGTGGCCGATGGAAAACTTGAGGCCGGATTGATCTCCCAAGGTTAAAAAAATCTCGTTAATCTGAGTATATTTTTTAATCTAGGTATTCAATTTTGTAATCAACTAATCTAGAAAATGATCGATCCGATATTATAAAAAAATTTTACCGATCATTAAAATAAATGAAAACATAAATATAAAAATTCATTTAAATGATCGATATTCTTAGATATGTTGTTATTGTAGGGAGGTGATGTTATGTCAATTTGATAAATGGAAGCGTATCATCATTAACTGAATTATAAATTGAGAATTGAGACCACCACACCTAAATTTGAAACCTTCCTGCATATTAATAGGTGCCCACTTCCGAACACAAACTGAAGAAGTACCCGAATATTATCAGGGATCCTTATTGATTTTGCATTAATCAACCGATGTTGATTTATTCACTTCGACGCGTACAGGTCGTGCATGCATACGAATCTATTTGGTTCAGTACAAATTCAGACCCTAGATTTGTATCCTGCACACCCACGCATGAGATAGAGTCTCTTCCTATACATTTGTTCACAACTAACATGCTAGTGAAACAATTTAAATCAAATAATATGCTTTAAAATTCTCAATGTGAGACTAAAGTCTCATTCACAATGGATCATCTTTCCTTTTCACTTCTCTTTCTATTCACTTATATCGAACAAATGATTCTTCCGTTACAATCGGGTTTCCTTGTCGTTGTTTCTATATTTAATTTTGTTATGCCATATTTTTTATGAGACTAAATCTTCATGCTTAGGATTGATTTCCTATTTAGAATTCTCTTGCAGTTTATATATAGAATCCATGAAGATTAGGGATTCACAATTATAACTGTTAAAACGGATCCATTGGACCATTTAGAGAATAGAGCAGTGAGTTTAAGTGACTTGAATTTCGATTGCCATCTTTCTGTGTGTTTTGTCCCCTTTATTTTTATTATTGAATATAGCTATTGTATGAAGAAAATGATTCACGTACGATGTTCCTGAATTCAACAAAAACAATGCTAAATTGCTTGTCGCCTTGTTGGGTTTATGAAACAAAAGGTCACCGAAAAATAATCTTATCAGATTGTAGGAAGGTACTATCATAGTTTGGCAAATCATAATTCATACCGTAAAATCAGACCGATCCTATTATCCGAAAATATTTAGATAGATAGTTTGAAATCATCTTTTGCGATGGAATCAAAACAGAATTGGCGGGATAGGACCTCATTGGCCGGTTGCGCGATCGGTGCTTAGCCCACCGCGTCGGCGGTTTCGGTGCCATCCACAAGCTCCCGCTCCTCGTCACTACACCGACTAGCTGTCCCTGAGCTCCGTGAGTAGTTTGGTAAAAACGGAGGGGATCAGCTCTAGACACTGCCAGATCAAATGTATCGAGCAGGACAGGGAGCACATTGTACCCCGCCTCCCCGCAACGAATAGTAGCGCCACGTTTACGAAATGACTGTGGTCCCGGGAATAACTTCCTCCTTGGCTGATGCTGCCGTTTCGCAGTATCCTTCCGAAATAAGTAATTCATGAAATTTACCGAATAATAATAATAGTAAAAACGAAAGAGAGAGAGACAAAAAAGGAATTTTTCCGTTGCTTTTTATTCATATCTTTCCCATCTCGCCGGTTTGCAATGGGCTTACTAACTCGCCCAAATCGAGAAAGAAATGATCAGTTAATGGCGTCGAGAACAGCCCCACCGATCTCATTCCCATCACCGCCATTGCACTCTCCACGCTTAGCTCCGCTGCTGTTCCATGTCTCGGCCGCGGCTGCCTTCTCCTTGATCTTGTGCTCTTTCTTTGTCTTCTTGATCTTCAGGCTGGACGAGGACACGGCGGTGCGCGATCGCAGCAGAGAGAGGTGGTGCTCGCAGTAAGGACGGCCGTCGACCGCCGCCTTCCTGCAGTGCCACCCCTTCCCGTCGCTCCTCTTGCACGTCGTCTCCACCTCGGTCGAGCCCCTCTTCGCCGCCTGATCCCTGGCCTCGCCCTCATCGCTGACAGAAGCGCCACATTCAGCAACGTAAAAGAAGACTAACCAAAATAGAAAGCCAATAGTCAATGTCAAACAAGAAGCATATCTGATACTTCATCGCTATCGCCTTCCCCGCGTAATCGGCGCTCCCTTCTTTCTGCTTCGACTCGATCAGCTGCACGACAGATTGCAACAACATTGCGAAGCAAAACAGAGAATGCGGGCGGATACCAGATCGATATGTAGGTTCTCAAGAACACACATAACGCAGAGCATAAACAGGGATCCGATACCTCTAGCGATGTCGGAAACTTGAGCGGGGAGGAAAGAGGAGGAGACAGCCGAGTTCCCATCATCATCTTGGCTGCTTGTTTCCGTATCCTCATTGCGGTCGATCTCGCTCTCCCTCGAAGTCTCCGAATCGCAACTTTGAGCAAGGAAGATCGGGGTTCCTTGTTGATCTGCTCGGCTAGTCGCCCTAAACCCATCCATTTATAGCACACCATCTCTGCGAAACGAACTCTCTTCGATTTGCTCCCTCAGTTACTAAGTCACTTTTGTAGTTTGCTCGATGAAGCTGGGCCGGACCTCATCCGTGGACCCGAAAACCAGCTATGACCCGATCACGAACCAAACCAAACAAGGCACGGACCCGGTTAGAACATTTAAAAAATGACCAATTAATAAACGACCTAGTATAGGCAATTTTAGAAATACTCAAATCAAATCGTATAGGCAATTTTAGAAATACTCAAATTTCATATCCGATACCATTTCTCCTATTTTTCAAATCGCATAGGTAATTTTAAAAATAGAAATGATTTAAACAGTAAAAGTGAATGTCTTAGTGAAAAATTTAACCGTCAATCGATAATATATCTGATATCCGATCGTCATTACCTCAAATTAAACTATATCTTGGAAGGATGGTGAACCCGTTGGGATCACCAGCAACGATGAATCCGTCGAAATCGACGGTGAATGATGCAAGATCGAAATTACGGCGATCCCCGACGGGTTCACCGTGCCTCAGGATATAATTTGGTTCGAGACGGCGGTCGAAGACCGCCGACAATATCCAATTGACGATCGAACATTGAATATATTATCGATTGACAATCAAAATTTTTACTGAGATATTTATTTTGATAATTAAAATTTTTACTGAGATATCCATTTTCATGGTACGTATCATAACCCTCTTAGAAAAACTCAAATTCCATATCCGATGTCCATTTCATTTCACCTGTTGGCTCATTCCTTCTGATCCTGTAATACTTTTTAATCATTTATTTTAAAAAAAATTAATTGATTACTACAGTATAGTAATCTATTAAAATTATTATTCATGATAATAAAAATATAGGAAATGGATTGATATACTGTAAGAGTCAATTAAAAAATATCTAATTTATATTTAAAAAATTATTATTTACATTATGACATATGAAAATGATATTTGAAAGCATTAGATGATATAGAACTTTGTTCTATGTTATTCCGAACTCTCTAGGTTAATCAGTCGATTTCGACTAAAATTAAATAATAGACCTAAAGAGTTCAGAATAATATAAAATAGGTTCTATATATTCGTTTAGTTATCCTAATTATATTCATGTCCTCAAATATCCATTTGATACATCATATTGGAAGTATCAAATTTTTTATCATAAAAACTTTTTAATTATTTTTTAAAAACATTAATTGATTGCTACACGATAAAAATTGATTAAAAATCTTTTTTTAATCATAGAAATATAACGAATTGATTGTTATACTACAGCAATCTATTCGATGAGGGAAAGTGAACAAGCAGAGGGGGAAAAATGAATTGGATATATAATTTGGTATTTTCAAAATTATCTATGTGGTTCGGGTAATATGAATCTTAAACTACATTGTTATGTAATTTGTAGTATAAAAATATTAAAAATTTAAATATATATTTAAAAATATTAAAAATTTAAATAAATAAATATAATATATATTTTTTATTTTTAAATTTTTTATAAAAAAATAAAAATGGTGTCCAAGATTTTACAAATCGTCAAAACAGCATCATCTATTTTCCAAAAAAAAAAACAAATGGGTGTCCCTCCCATGACTTTATCATGAAATTATCCCTTGATTCAACTTTATTGTAGAAGCTACCTACAAGCTACCGGGTAACTTCTACAATGTGTAATAGATATCGGGTAGCTTTTACATTGTAAAGAAGATATTGAATGACTACTACAATGCGTAGAAGCTACCAGTAACTACTATAACTAATTAAGGGTGAGTTTAGAATTTGAGATTTAGAATTTACACCATATAGAAACTACCAAGTTGCTATTATAACCTATAGAAACTACCGAATAGCTGCTACAACATGATTAAGAATTTAAGAGTTAGGATTTATGATATCTAAATACTATTATATCAAAATAGCTTCTATAACTATTTTAATGTTATTATGTTGAAATTTAAATAATTTTAACCAAATTAATAAATAATATTTTAATATAATAGTATTTAGATATCCTAAATTTTAAATCATAATATTTAAACTTACACTAAAAATGTTATAGCAGCTATTGGGTAGCTTCTACACTGTATAAATCTTAAATCTTAAACTCACCCAAAATACACTATAACAACTACTGAGTAACTTCTATACATTGTAACAGTTATTTGGGTTGCTTTATATGGTATACATCCTAAATCTTAAATTGTAAATTCACCCTAAACATATTGTAATAGCTATTTGTAGAAGCTACTTGGTAGCTGCTACAATAATATTGGGTCTAGTGGCGTAGCCACATTCATGAGAGGGGGTGCGATCGCCCCCTCTCAAATTTTATTAAAAAAATAATATATATATATATATATATTATTTTAATTAGTTGATTTATCATAATTTATTATAGAAAATTGAGATTGATCACACATTTAGAAAGCTCATGACCTAAACTATCTATTAGTATCACTTTTATAAGAAAATATACAAAATTATAAATATTAAAATAAATATATAATAATAAATAGATGAGCTAAATAGTAAGACAAGGATGCTAAATTAAAATTGAATTAGGTTTGAACTAAATTCAGATACAGAGATAAGGATTATATTGGTTCAAATCAAGATTAATTTAAAGTTGATTTGGTCAAGTTATGGCCGAAACAAGTTAAATGTTTAAACGGATTCGATCGATTTTTTGACTTTGAATAAAAAAAACTTTAGGGATCGACGAATCATTGTTTCAACTAGAACTAAGAGCTATGGTCAAAATTTCGAGTTTAAGTTCTTTTTCGGTCTCTTAAATTTGTAATTTAAACTTTTGAAAAATAAAAATTGATCTACATTAATATTTAAGATTATTAAAAATTGCCTCTGCTGATCGAAAATCCTGGCTACGCCACTGATTGGGTCATTGAATAATTCTGAGATAAAATCATGAAAGGACTCTAATTTTGAATTTTTAGAAAAATGAATGCCAAGCTAATATTTCTCTGAATTTGGGATGTTGTTATAATTTTTGCCCAATTTATTTTTATACCTTTGCTTAAAAATTACAGTTAACATGACATTAAAGGCAATTACTTTTAAAGAGAGAATATTTCTTTTTCTACAAGAAGTCATATGTTGACCCAAGTACCTCATAGTTATTTATAGAGAGGTAAATTAGAAAATCAAATAGACCACCACACGAGAGGGCATTATTTCCGACTTTGTTGAGAATTGACCCCTATTTTTGTAAATCTACCATGTGGAAACCAACTTGACTATGCCCTAGGGGCTTTTAAACAGAGAATACGTTGGCAAAGATGGGAAGTAGAAATTTCACTCATTGAGTTCACATATGTTTAAGCCATGCTTATTTACCCAGCCACAGTGCAATAACAAAGTGTTCAACACGATACCTAAGTATTTACGATTCGATTCTTAATTGCGATGCATTATAGAGTATTTTCTTCCAAAGAAAAATCTAGGGCTTTGGCAATTGGGCAAAGAGTCGCTCACACTTTTGGATTTACCCAATGGGTGAATCAACTTCCAGATTTACCTGATGGATGAATAAGAAGGAAGGTCACCCACCTGGACTAATTGGACACAAACTTAAATACCTGGATTAATAAAAAAAAAGTGGGGGCTTATTTATCATCCTTAGACACCATAATATCATTCCCTAGCATCTAAGCGTAGGTTGAATTTAACATCTTAGATTGGGAATATGAGATATTTTAGACAAATTTTAAAGCCACAACCTTAAAGTTTCGTATTAGCCAAAACATACACCATATTTTTATATTTATCAAAGGACATATTTTGTCTAGAGCGGTAAACCAATCAAAAAGTGTCTAACATTATGTTATCCAAATTTATTTTATAAGATAATTAAGTCTATTCAATACAAGCCTTAAATCAATCTAATTATTGAAATGGTTGATATAGTTTACTTTGATTTTCTTTTTATTATTTTAAATTTAGTTTAAATTTGATTTGAGCTTAATTTATTTAGATGTTATTAAACTTTTAATTTGAGTTTGTTTAATTATTTGAAATGTTTATATTTTTACATTTATTTAGTTGGTTAATGAGTTTGACATTATTAGTTTCTTTCTTCCTTTAACGAATTTGTCTATTTACAAGTTTGATAAAACAAATTGATAAATATAATTTATACACTTTATGCATTGCTCCAATGGTTCTTGTAGTTAATTTTTAGTGGATATAAAATACTATGATGGGGTTGAATAGTCGTTGGCAGGACACATGGGTTGAAGAAGTTGGGTGATAAGATACGGCGAGTCTGAGCGACTCCCTTTCAGAGCTCCCATGACCCTCTCGGGAAGATGAGCCTCCAGGGCCCCCGCGGTAAACACGCTCTGAAAGTCAGATCAGAAAATCCCTCTCGGGATCACCCCCGGGATGTCGGGTCCCGAGACCACCTCGGGGAAGTGGAGCGCCCGAGACCTCCCGGGCTAGAAGACCCCGAGATCACCTCGGGGAAGCGGATCCCAAGCAGCATTCAACCTCAAGCAACAACCCCCCTTTTTTCTCGGATCCACGGATAAGCATTTCCACTATCGCGGAGTCATCATGACCCTTAAATATCACAACGGGTCACACTTAATGATGGCATAGACCGTTTCAAAAACTATCCTATAATCGATGAAGGGGGGGACGTGGCATAGATCATGGGACGCACCAAGGCAGCCGCCACAGGTATAAAAGGTATTCCAACCCCTCCGGTAAAGGGGTTATGCATTCTCTACTACTCGTGCATTTTTCTGCCTTCTACTCTTCTCCATCGAGGCACTAACTTGAGCGTCTGAGTGGGCTCCGCCGGACAACCTCCGGCGTATTCCCCTAACGCTCGTGTTGATCTTACAGGGCGCAGAGTTCCTCACCTATCGTCAACATCTACGTGGGCTGGACCCCGGTGACTGGTTGTCGACGTCGATTCCTTCCGGAACAAGCTTGGCGCCGTCTGTGGGAAACCAGTAAAGCACCAGAAGGAGCACCGATGGCTGGGCCGGAGGGACAATCCATTGTCCTAATGAGGGAGGAACTGGATCGCTTGGTGGCTAACGCCATCAAAGAAGCGCTTGAGTAACACCAAGTCAAGCAAGCCGCCTCGCAACGAGGGGCTCCTGCACGGGAGAAGATCCCTAGAGTCTTCGTCTCGCACTCGCGAAGATTCGTCACACCATTGGGGTGACGGGACGGAGCAGCCCTAGGTCCCCGAAGAGACTCTCCCGGAGATATCGAGAAGGCCCACTCGGTAGCCTCCAGCGCGCAGAGGCACGAAGGGGGACAAGGTAAAAGGGAGGAACCTAAGACCTCCCATAAGGTTCCCTCTACTCCCTTCTCATATGAGATTGTGGAAGACCCCATGCCGAAGCAGTTTCATGGACCTGGGATCGCTGATTATGATGGGAAGATAGATCCGGAGGATCATGTTTGCAAGTTTGAAAACGTGGCACTCCTGCACCAGTATACTAACGGTGTAAAGTGCTGGGTGTTTCTGAACACCTTGTCTGGAGCAGCCCAACGATGGTTCCAGATGTTGACACAAGGTTCTATCAACTCCTTCGCGGAGTTTAGAACCGCCTTCCTCCACTATTTCGCCAGTAGTTGTCGCTATCAGAAGACGACACTCAATTTGTTCGCTCTCAAGCAGAAGCCGAAAGAGTCGCTCAAGGAGTACATCCAGCGGTTCAACAGAGTAGCACAAGACGTGCCAAGTGTAACATCTGAAATCTTTGTCAGTGTCTGCACCTAAGGGCTCGCGGAAGTGGATTTTTTCCAATCCCTAGTGAAGAAGCCCCCTATCAACTTCGATGATCTGCTGGGGCGTTCTGTCAAACACGCTAACGTGGAGGAGGTGCAATACGCTCGTCGCAAGGAACCAGCCGGAGCCCTCCTTCAAGCTGTTCCCCAGTCCGAAAGGAGGGAGCCCCCAGCTCCAACTCGAGGAAAAGACCTTCACATCGGGAAGGACTAGTGGGCTGGCAGGCGAAGGCTGGTCGAGACGGTAGATATCAAGCAACCGAAGCCATTGACGAAGTACTGCGGTTTCCACGGCAGTGCGACACACCCCACCGAGGAGTGTCATGCCTTAAAAGGAAATTGAGTGAGGAGGCGGACACCAAACCTCGGAGGAAGTGGAATAAGGCGGGGTATCGTCGAAGATCTCCATGACGAAGCCTTTCTCCTCGGCAGTAGCAGGCCGGGAAAAATGAAACCCGACATCGGTCTCGGTCACGATCGCGAGGAAGGAGTCGGGGGCCTGCACCCCGTAGATCTCCCTCCTTAGAAAGAGAACCTCGGAAGGGAAAGACCCCTGTACGTGGCCCACCCTCGGGACATGTTGGAGTAATCTCCGGGGGACCCACTGGAGGAGATTCCCACCGGGCAAGGAAATCTCATACTCAACGATCGGAAAACTACTCAATCAGGACTAGTCAGAGCCAGGAGTATGACCCTACAATCTTTTTCAGTCCAGCAGACTTGGAAGAAGTGGAAGCTCCCCATGAAGACGCCTTAATAATCCTTGCCTGCATCGCCAACTACGAGGTTAAGCGCATCTTCGTGACACAGGAAGTTCCGTGAACATCCTATACAAGGCGGCTCTGGACCAGATGCAGATCGACGAGGAGGAGATACTCCCGGTCTCGACCCCACTGTTTGACTTTACGGGGTATCGAGTACAGCCGATAGGGCAAATCATCCTATCTCTATCATTGGGCAGCGACGTGCTTGAAAGGACCAGGAGGACACCCTCCCTGATTGTGGGCGCTCCCTCATCCTACAACGCCATCTTGGGCCGCCCGGCGCTCAGTGTCCTCTAGGCGGTGGTCTCTGTCTACCACCAGAAGATAAAATTCCCAGTAGGCGACCGAGTGGCTGAAGTCAAAGGGGACCAGCTGGTGTTTCGGTGATGTTACAGTGGGGAGGTTAGATCAGAGTGTTGGAAAAATCCGAGGGCTCCAGAAAGCTAGCTGGATTAAGCGGTCGTGCGCAGGAGGACATGAACAAAAGGCGCCGACCCACTCGTTCTCGGTAAGAGTTACCTCGCATATTGTGTACCTGCCTATGTACTGTTACTGCCTTGCAGCGAATTCATGAAATTAAGAAAGGTGCCCTCTCCAAAGTGCCGACATATACAACCAAGACGAAAAACCCTAATACCTCGCGGTGTTGCGGATGCTCGGGGTACTTAGGTTTGGTCTGGGTGCTGCGGACTCCCAACCAAGAATAAAAACCCTAATACCTCGCGGTGCTGCGGTTGCCCGGGGTACATAGGTTTGGTCTAGGTGCTATGGACTCCCAACCAAGAATAAAAACCCTAATACCTTACGGTGCCACGGATGCCTGGGGTACTTAGGCCTGGTCTGGGTATTACGGACTCCCAACCAAGAATAAAAATGCTAATATCTCGCGGTGCTGTGGATGCCCGGGGTAATTAGGCTTGGTCTGGGTGTTACGGACTCCCAACCAAGAATAAAAACACTAATACCTCGCGGTGCTGCGAATGCCCGGGGTACTTAGGCTTGGTCTGGGTATTGCGGACTCCCAACCAAGAATTAAAACGCTAATACCTCGCGGTGCTGTGGATGCCCAGGGTACTTAGACTTGATCTGGGTGTTACGGACTCCCAATCAAGAATAAAAACCCTAATACCTCGCGGTGTTGCGGATGCCCGGGGTACTTAGGCTTGGTCTGGGTGCTACGAACTCCCAACCAAGAATAAACGCCCTAATACCTCGCGGTGCTGCGGATGCCCGTGGTACTTAGGCTTTGTCTAGGTGCTGCGGACTCCCAACCAAGAATAAAAACTCTAATACCTCATGGTGTTGCGGATGCCCGGGGTACTTAGGCTTGGTCTGGGTGTTACGGACTCCCAACCAAGAATAAAAATTCTAATACCTCGCGGTGCTGCGGATGCCCGCGGTACATATGCTTTGTCTGGGTGCTGCGGACTCCAAACCAAGAATTAAAACCCTAATACCTCGCGGTGCTGCGGATGTCCGGGGTACTTAGGCTTGTGCCCCTAATACCTTGCGGTGCTGCGGATGCCCGGGGTACTTAGGCTTGGTCTAGGTGCTGCGGACTCCCAACCAAGAATAAAAACCCTAATACATCGCGGTGCTGCGGATGCCCGAGGTACTTAGGCTTGGTTTGGGTGTTGCGGACTCCCATCCAAGAATAAAAACCCTAATACCTCGCGGTACTGCGGATGCCCGGGGTACTTAGGCTTGGTCTGGGTGTTGCGGACTCTCAACCAAGAATAAAAACCCTAATATCTCGCGATGCTGCGGATGCCCGGGGTACTTAGGCTTAGTCTGGGTGTTGCAGACTCCCAACTAAGAATAAAAACCCTAATACATCGCGGTGCTGCGGGTGTCCGGGGTAGTTAGGCTTGGTCTGGGTGCTATGGACTCCCAACCAAGAATAAAAACCCTAATACCTCGCGGTGCTGCAGATGCCCGGGGTACTTAGGCTTGGTCTGGGTGATGCAGACTCCCAACCAAGAATAAAAACCCTAATACCTCGCAGTGCTGCGGATGCCAGGGGTACTTAGGCTTGGTTTGGGTGCTGCGGACTCCCAACCAGGAATAAAAATCCGAATACCTTGTGGTGCTGTGGATGCTCGGGGTACTTAGGCTTGGTCTGGGTGCTGCGGACTCCCAACCAGGAATAAAAAACCCTAATACCTCACGGTGCTGCGGATGCCCGAGGTACTTAGGCTTGGTCTGGGTGTTGCGGACTCCCAACCAAGAATAAAAATCCTAATACCCCGCGGTACTGCAGAAGCCCGGGGTACTTTAGTTTGGTCGGGGTGCTATGGGCGCCCGACCATATAGCCGAGACCTTGATGCCTCATGGTATTTCAAGTGCCCGAAATACTTAGGTGCTGCGGATGTGAGGTTAACTCAATCTACCAGATAAAAAGGGAATAATCAAGAAATCAGAATATTAATACAAGCATGTGCACATTAAAGGTAACAAATATTTTCCTTCATTTATATGAGAAATACATTGATTCAAACATCTTAGAAGAATGCCAAGATACAATCAGAAGATCCGGTAAAGGAAATCACTCCTCTACTCGGGCTTTTCTCCATCACTTCATCCTTCTCGCAGAGTCGCTTGGCTCGAAACCGTCTTCCAATAGCGGGTGAGCGGGGATCCACGCGCGTCATGGTTGAAATTCTTGAATCTTCGGCCGTAGTGTAGACCTCTCGGTCCTTCATCCTCATAATCATTAACAAATGAGAACAATTGGGGAATCACACGGGTGTAACAATTCCATTCGAAGACCCTGACTACCTCTTTCTGCAAAGATGCATCTAACAACGAGGATGACTACAAAATTCAAAAGAAAGAGAAGGGGGAACAACAACTACAATCTTTCTCCTGGTGACTGTTAGTAGGAGCCCTAGAGCCAATTATGTGATGATTGACTAGACACTTTTTGTATCATATTCTATCATTAATAAAGACATGTTTGGTTATTATACTTACTTTATACTTGTGCTAAATAACTAAGTATAATAATGTCCTTGGGTAGTAAGTTCTTATCTACGTCATATCGATTGGTTGAATCGATAGTGAGATAATGTAGAGAACATTACACTAAACCATTCCTAGTCAAGCATTAATATTCAAGGACAATATTAATGCATGGAGACTAGCATGTAGGTCAATTGATGACTTGAGCTCACAAGTCATGGATATGTGATATCAAGTTGACACATGGGTATAAATTAGAGAATGTGTACTGAATTGACCCGCCATGAGAAAGTTTCATAGATTATCATATAAGTGTCATAAACTTTCTCATGTGACTATTAGTGTGAATAGTCCTTAAACCTGAAGTCACTATGGTTCCCTACATGAGGAGTTATGTACTTTGGTATTGTCAAACGTCACCCGTAACAGGGTGGACTATAAAGGTGATCACTGGGTATATAATAAATTATGCGGAGGGACGTAAGTGATGTAGATGTGATCTATCCCTCACATATGATGGGAGTGATATCTGTGGGCCCCTTGATCCAGTAGGACTGCTAAACCGCATGACCATGCTCAAATAAGTCAATATGAGATATTGAGATCATTTGTTTGAGTGAGTCTACTTGGGGATCAAGAAACACATAGATTGATTGAGGATGACACAGTCTATGCCTCATTGGTCAATCTAGATATTGAGGATAGAAGGACAAGGTCATACATTGTCATAGTCACGGAGGTTAAGTCGGATCTCGATTTTCTTGTTACTGGGTAACAATGATGCATTGCTAGATGCCGCGCATTGCTTATGTGTCTAAAGCGGTTTAGACACATTGCCAATGTTACAAGAACCTATTGGGTCACACACTAAGGGCACGATGCTTCGGAGATTGATTGATCTTAGTTTGACTAAGATTTGATCCGAATTGGATTGATTGAGTTAGACTCAAGTAAATTCAATTGGATTCTGGGATTGAGATCTAATTTGAGTTAGACTCATTTAGATTAGACTCAACCACGTTTGGATGAGGTATTAATTCATTAAAGAGTTTAATGAATTAATAATAAAAGAAGAGGAAAAGATTCTCTTCATTGAATGAAGAGTAGTTGAGGAGTCACATGAGAAGATGTGCTCTTTATTGACTTTAATGAAGGGAAGCTAAAGGGACAAAAAACTCTTCATATTCATGGGATGAGTATAAAAGAGTTTTCTTAACATTTTGGATGAGGCTAAGTCATTTTTCTTCCTCTCTTCCTCCTCTTCCCCTCTTTGGCCGAAACCCACATTTGGGTTCTTGGTGCTTTTGTGAACTACCTCAAGTTGCTAGCACAACTAAGGTAGCTCTTCTCCGAAGTTGAGATATCGTGTTTGTGTGGATACGCATAGAGGTACGAACACTTGAACGTGTAAGAGATCCGGCGGCACTTGGACGAGCGGGATAAACCTAAGGGTATGCTCCAAAGGTATACCCTTTAGATAGATGAACTTCGTACGAGTTTTCTTTCGCATGAATTGCTCGAGGGATCTTGTTTCCGCTGCGTTTTTGTGTTTATGTTGCCGGGAGATCCCAACAGTAACAGCACTGCACCATCTCCGGCAAACACCATCCGATGCCCAAAACTCAGGGAAACGAGCAGTCGGAAGGGGATAGCGTTTGAGGCGGACAGGGGATGAACCGCCAGGAGACATTGGTTGCCCATGGAGGGGCAGAAGATGAACCATCAGGAGATGTCATCTCCGCTATGCTCCCTAGCGGAACACATGATATCCCTTCTGGACTCCTCTGCCAAACCCGGGGTCCCATCTCCACCAGAATCTTCAGCGAGATCCTGGACATCATCTCCGCTATGCTCCCTAGCAAACAGTGTGAAACATGTGGTTCCACCTCCGCTAGGCCCTTCGACGAGAAACACTACTACGTCTTCGCTATCCTCCCCGGCGGTGTCGACAACTCCTACCGTAAAATTGGGCGGAGGAAAGGGCACTGACATCTCGCCACAAGGAGTCTATCAGGAGAAAGAAAGCGAAATGAATGGGGAAGGATAATTCACCCTTCTTACCTTCTTTATAGTGACCACTGCCTCTCTTCGCATTTAATGCAGGCATGGCGCAGGAACAACAATGAACGCCAATCCTGAAGCATCACGTCGATCGGTATGCCTCCGCCGCACCTGGGAACTCGCAACTTTTTATGGGTCAATTCAAGAGATTGCTTGGGATGCGGAGACGATGGTTCGGAGGCTACCAACACTCTCTAAAAGAGAAGGGTCGACAGAGGCCCCACAGGGGAATAACTGCCGGCCTAGTACTTGAGCTTGGGGTTAGCTTGGGAGATCCGTACCCAGGATTAAACCTGAAAAACCCCGATCTCGCTACTCTCTGAGCCCTTGAGGCGAAGATAAATGACACAGGGAGCTAAACACAAAAGCATGCACGAGACAGTAAGGTAAAGAAATGTTATCATTTAAATCCAAATGGGTACAGCAGGGCCAAGCTCCATGGTAAACACATAATCCTACAACTCTTGGTCCTCGGGAGGGAGCTCTTCCCAAACTCGGCCGACACTCATAAACTCGGATCAACACCTGGAGGTAGAAGTTGAGCCTTCTTCAACTGGTCGATAGCCCTGTGGAAGCCTTGCTTCAAGCGCTTCATTACCTGGCCAGCAAAGATATCGCCAAATTCATCCGATTCCAAGAACTTGGCCTTGAAGTCTGCCTCAGCCTCTTTGGTGCTAGAAGCCTCAATCGTCCGAAGGCCGCACTGCTCGGCCTCAGCAGCCTCCTTGGCGCGCTTCAGCTGTTCCATCTCGGCAGACATTCTATCGTGCTCTGCCAGGGCCTCCCTGAGCCTGTCTGACACGACCCATACCTTCCATCAAGCCTGAGCCAGATCATCCTCGAAGACAGACAAGCGATCAGTCGCCATCATGAGGTTGGGCCCCATCTGACTGAGTTGTTGCGCTTCGTTCTGAACGCGCGTGTTCAACCTCTTGGTCGAGGCCTCCATAAGTCTGATATCGCCCAACAACTTTCTCTCTCTCATCTGAAGCTGATCCCGCTTCTGCGTCACTTGGAGTAGGTCATTGGTAAGGGCCACAGCCCGCTCGGAGGCCAACCGTTCCCCCTGCCGGGAACTATATAGGGCAGACTCCTTGGCCATCAGGGTATTCAGCTGATGCTCCACCTTCGCCCGTAGAGCCTGGCTGACCCTCGCTTGCAAAAGTCCCGCCCAGTGCTCGTGGTTAGCTGCGACCTCTGCTCTCAGGGCCAGGCGGATCAAGGCTTCAATCTGGGGCCAGGTGTACAAGCCACGACCGGCTGTCAGGCAGTTTTCAGCCGCCTGTCATTGTACCAAGGAATTATAGAACATACAAGAAAATATCATATGTAACAGTAACATACACCTTCAGAAGGGTCTCGCGGAGAGTGGTTAGAGGTCCCGCATAGACTCGTACGGTTCCTCCTCCTTGGGACCTTGAGATGTCAACCCGGCTCTTAGAAGGTGACAAGCCCTTGCACGGAGGAAGTAGTTGTACAACAGGAGCTCCAGGGGGTAGTGTAGAGGGGTTGGAATCACCCTCCTCAGAGCTGGAAGTCCCCTCGGACAAGGGCCCCTCGGCAGGAACCTCCTTCAACTGCAATGGGGGGAAAGAGTGCATGGAAGCCTCCAATGCTGTACTCAACCTCTTTTGAATGTAATCGAGTGCCATCCTGTATTGGGTGTTGGGACCTTGGCGTTTGCTAGAGGGGGGGGGGTGAATAACAACTTTTCGAGGATGTGTTCCTACACGTTGTTAGTACGCAAGCGGAATAACAAAAACTAAAACTAACAACTAAGAAAAGCACACCTATTTACGTGGTTCGGAGATGAAACTCCTACTCCACGGCTATCCGTAAGGTGGACGATCCTGATCCTTCGGTGGATGATTCCCCGGAACACCTCCGGCTACCCCTTGTCACTCCTTGTGGGTGGAGAAACCTCGCCACAACCCTTTGACACGACCTGAGCACTTGTAGGCTACTACATGCTCTAACCAAGCTTGTTTCGCAAAAGAACAATAGCCAAACACGAGCTATCTTAAATAGAGCTCGATCCTATTTTGGTCAGTACTAGTCGACTGCCTCTGGGGCAGTCGACTGGTCTTTGGGAATTCAAATGTTACCGTCGTGACGATTCGCATTCTGGTCGACACCAGTCGACTGCTCAGTCGACTGCATCAGTCGACTGGTCCATTACTAGTCGACTGATATCTCTGTGCTCTACCACAGTCGACTGATCGAGCATTAGTCGACTGCCACCTAAGGTTTCCCTTCCCGAGTACAATTCTCTCAGCACTCGAACCCTAGGATTTTCCTTCCCGAGTATAGTTCTCTCAACACTCGAAACCTCACAACTCAGTTGACTCTTCCTTCAGCAGCCTCGACCTGTTGCCTTTAAGCCCTCTTCGACTTTGACTCTCGTCTCTCGGATGCATGCAAGCCCGTGGCTTATCTCCCATGCCACCCTTCACGTATGCCTCGAAGTCTGCTTCTCTCAGCTCATTGTCCCTGCTCCAGCAACCTTGATCTGTCGCCCCCAAGCCCTCTTCGACTTTGGCTCTCGTCCCTTAGATGCATGCAAGCCCGCGGCTTGTCTCCTATGTCATCCTTCACGTATGCCTCGAAGTCCGTTTCTATTGGCTCATCGTCCCTGCTTTGTCCACGGTCCCTCAGATGCATGCAAGCCCTCGGCTTGTCTCCCATGCCATCCTTCACCGACTCCGAAGACGTCCAACTAAGTCTATGTGTATCCTGCAAACCTGCACACTCACATACATATATTAGATCAACATGAAACCCTAACTTACTCATATTGACACACACATCAAATCTATGATCTACCCGATCACACTTGGGTCGATTGCCCCAACAATCTCCCCCTTTTTGATGTGTGGCAATATGTTTAAGTTAGGTGCAAAAGCAACAATAACAATAGCAATTGAAAATTAAAGACATAGTAATTTAAGCAGCATAAACCAATGCATACTCCCCCTTAACCTATGCCTCCACATAATTTTCAATTTTTCATAACCACAAGTTAAGTTAAACACTAACTTCACAAGTTAAGTTAAGTCAAACCTAACTTCAACCACAAGTTCTCCCCCTTTGACACCATCAAAAAGATTGCCCCAAGCAATCCTAACCCTAGTATCAATAAAAATACCTTCCTATTTCTAAAAAACCCAGAAATCATAAAACAGAAGCACCAATCGACTGCATCAGTTACCAGTCGACTAGTGCCTTCGTAACGCAATCCCATAGAAAGATCAGTCGACTGCCCCAGGACTGATACACTACATTCTGAATTTCCAGCCGAAATTCAGAAACCCCTAAGAAATTTCATAAATCTCCAAAAATTCCCAAATTTTATGGAGAGATTTATGGTACCCGTGCCCACTTGCGAAAAATACATTTACCCATGTATCTATCACTAATCTTAATATTGACACAAAACTCAAAACTATTTAAATGGTTCAATTGAACCTTGACCTAAATTCCTAGTTTTGATCTCTCCTTGATATATCTTCTCATCTCCAACCTCAATGCAACCTTAGCATCGATCTATATGACATTTCCACATTAAGAACCAATTTTTATACAATGTAGCTCCATTATCATATTTTTGCATGAAACCTTACTTTTAATATGCAAAATCCATAGAATTAAGTCTCAAATTTGTCTCTAAATCCTTTGACACATTTCATAATTCATGTAGTCCTTTTGGAGAAACCCTCTCGAGATTCATTGACCACGAATCCCAACTTAACTCCTAGAGCTCCACCTTGAGCTCTTAACCTTAGTCACCTCCCTAGGGGACTCATCTATCATGGCAAGGCCACACATGTGTACCTCTGGTACTTCTTGACCTACAACCCTCACTTTCTTGACTCTATACACCTTGTTCTTGGTTAAATCCTTCTTCTCTTCTTTAAATGGCCTCCCCTTGCCATAGTCATATGACATCCTTGCATATGACTTTTTAATAGCATTTGATCTAATAGGTTGGTATCCTAGACCCGGTCTATCATTGTCGGTGTTTTGACTACCCGACATCATGCCTAAACCCTTAGATCCACTAGTGAATCTTTCTAGGGTTTTTTCTAATTTATCAAGCCTTGCCCTTAAGGCTTGATTTTCCCTTTCTAGGTTCTTAACCTTGGTATCACCGTGTCCACCTTGGGCGTCTCTAGATCTACCCATTTATCTATGCATGTGTCTCCCTTTCTTTGGATTAATGCCTTGGTCCTTAGGTCTAAACATTCTAGGTTTATCATGATACATCAATTCCTTAGGGGTTTGAGATATAACATTAGCTCTATTTTTATGATGATATCTAAAACCAAAATTATGCATAGGCACATCATTTTCATTAGTTCTAACATGCAAAGGTAAACAGGTTTCATTACTTCTACCACACATAGAGAAATTTGAGAAATGCTTAGAGTTAGGGATTACCTCCCTTACCCTTGTAGCTCCCCCTTGATATGAACTCTTCTTCTTCTCCTTCTCCCACTTCCTCAAATGCTCCAATTTCTTGAATTCTCCTTTCCTTGAGCATTTGGTGTGGTAGTGTCCTAGTTCACTACACGTGTAGCACCTAATGTGCTTTTTCTCCTTCTTTTCCCTACAACCCATGTTAGATTTTAAAGGAATTGATTTGGGTTTAGGGTTTACCTCCTTTTACCTAATGAACACTTGTCTTTATAGTGTCCCTTCTTGTTGCACCTAAAGCAAATGATGCGGTCTTTTGACTTCGCTTTGGTGGAGCTGGATTCTTCTTCTTGCTCCGGTATTAAGAATGATCTCTTCTCCCCCTCAATCCATAAAGTGAAGACCTCTTCTTCTTCCCTTGATGAAGTGGATGATCTTTCACTTTCTTGTGCCACTTCGGATGTTGAGCTTCCTTCTTCATCCAATTGATCATTCTCCTCTTCTTGGACCATTGAGCTCATTTCCTTGGGCTCCTCCACTACTTGAGCTTGTGTATGATTTTCATGAAATGCTACCATCTTGTTCCGTAACTCATGTATATTTTTGTATTCACCTACACCACTAATTACATCATTAGGCAAAATATTAAGTAATATTGAAACTATCTTCTCGTTTGCTTTCAATTGGGCTTGTTGCTCCTTGGTCCAATATCTTGGTCGGAGCTTTTTCCCATGTTTATCTCTTGGAACTTCAAATGGCTCTTCTAGCACGATCATGTAGTACTAATACATACCGAACCATGTCTATATCCGCATCTTCCAATACTCAAAACTCTCGCGATCGTAGGAAGGTGGAATGTTAATGTCATCCCCAAATCTTTCTTCAATCGGCATTTCCTCTAGCTTTTTGCTCTCTTGGCGGTTAGTTGGTAGATGAGCAAACCTCGCTCTGATACCACTTGTTGGAACCATGTCGTTTGCTAGAGGGGGGTGAATAGCAACTTTTCAGGGTTGTCTTCCTACACGTTGTTAGTACGCAAGCGGAATAACAAAAACTAAAACTAACAACTAAGAAAGACACACATATTTACGTGGTTCGGAGATGAAACTTCTACTTTACTGCTGTCCGTAAGGTGGACGATCTCGATCCTTTGGTGGATGATTCCCCGGAACACCTTCGGCTAGCCTTTGTCGCTCCTTGTGGGTGGAGAAACCTTGATACAACCCTTTGACATGACCTAAGCACTTGTAGGCTACTAACAGGCTCTAACCAAGCTTGTTTCGCCAAAGAACAATAGTCAAACACGAGCTCTCTTAAATAGAGTTCGATCCTGTTTTGAGCGTTACCAGTCGACTACCCCTGGGGCAGTCGACTGGTCTTTGCGAATTCAAATGTCACCGCCTTGACAATTCACATTCTGGTCGACACTTGTCGACTGCATCAGTCGACTGGTCCATTACTAGTCGACTGATGTCTCTATGCTCTACCTCAGTCGACTGATCGAGCATTAGTCGACTGCCACCTAAGGTTTCCCTTTCTGAGTACAATTCTCTCAGCACCCGAACCCTAGGATTTTCCTTCCGGAGTACAGTTCTCTCAGCACTCGAAACCTCACGACTCAGTTGACTCTTCCTTCAGCAGCCTCGACCTGTTGCCTTCAAGCCCTCTTCAACTTTGGCTCTCATCCCTCTAATGCATGCAAGCTCGCGGCTTGTCTCCCATGCCACCCTTCATGTATGCCTCGAAGTTCGCTTCCCTCAGCTCATCGTCCCTGCTCCAGCAGCCTCGATCTGTCGCCCCAAACCCTCTTCGACTTTGACTCTCGTCCCTCAGATGCATGCAAGCCCACGGCTTGTCTCCCATGCCATCCTTCACATATGCCTCGAAGTTCGCTTCTCTTGGCTCATCGTCCCTGCTTTATTCACGGTCCCTCGGATGCATGCAAGCCCTCGGCTTATCTCCCATGCCATCCTTCACTGGCTCCGAAGACGTCCAACTAAGTCTATGTCTATCCTACAAACCTGCACACTCACATACACATATTAGATCAACATGAAATCCTAACTTACTCATATTGACACACACATCAAAACCCATGATCTACTCGATCACACTTGGGTCGATTGCCCCAACATTGGGTGCGCAATACCTCCTTACCCTTCGGAGCCTCGTCAGGGTCAATTGAAGGAGAGTCGGGGGCTGAGACGCCTGCCTCCAGACCAGCACCCGGCGGAATGGGGGTAGATAGGGAATGGATTCCCCACCCTCAGAAGGAAAAACAACCTCTTCAGGGACAGAGAGAAGGGGGCTAGGGCCACCGGAGCGCAGCCTTTTCCATCTGTGGCTCGAGCCTTCCGAAATCCATCTCTTCTGCTGACAAGGAAATTGTGCGGTTAAGGGGGTAGTAAGGGGTGAGGACCCCTCGCTGACACCCTCCGGATGAACAACAGCCGGGGGAGAGTCACCCCCTGAAGGAAGATCCGCCTGAGGGTCAACCGACGGACCGGAAGGCCCTTGGTTCGCAACGGGCGGAGGCGCAACAGTAGCCTATGCCTTCCCGGGCGAAGCAGGTCCACGGGACGATTCGATGGTCCCCTCCGAGGACTCGGTAGACACAAGGGGTGCATCAGGAGCGGCAGGGGGGAGTCAGCGCCTCCTGGTTGACCTCCTCCTACTTGATATGTCGGTGCATCACCCTAGGGAACATGGCTTCCTCTGCAATAGCCAGACAAGGAAACATCAGTTAGAACTAACAGACATTGATGGAAAAGACGAACATACCGAGGCTGGTGTTGGACCTTATGGATGGCTAGAGAGGGGGGTGTGAATAGCCAGACATAGAAATATTCTCCTCTTTGAACTTTTCTGCGATCAGGGTTAGCGGCAGCGGAAACAATACAGAAAGTCAGAAACAAAAACACAAACAGAAAACCAAACCAGCGTTAACACGAGGTTATACAAGGTTCGGGGATAACTTGCCCCTACTCCTTGGCATGTCCGTGAGGTGGGCGATCCCTTGATCGTCGGCAGATCAAGCCCCGAAACTCCAGATAGAATAGAGCCTCCTTCTTGTTGAGGCAATCTGTGGTCCGGAGTGACCAAGTGTTTTGATGTTTGGGCAAAGGGTTTAAGTTAGGTTTACCCTTGTGTTCTTATATGTGTATGTTGAGTGTGCAGGTTATACACGTTACACATATGGACTTGACTGGACGGCCTCGGTACGGTGAAGGGTGGCATGGAGACAAGTTGGAGGCTTGTGTGCACCCGAGGGACCTTGGAGAGTAGGGACGATGAGCTGATGGGCGCGGACTTCGAGGCATGCGTGAAGGATGACATGGAGGCAAGCTGGAGGCTTGCGTGCATCCGAGGGACGGGAGCCGAAGATGAAGAGGGCGAGTGTAACGCCCCGAAATTCCCATTTTTAGTTCTTAGAGTCCTTAGAATTATTAAAAATGGTTTAGAAATATTCTAGATATTTTTAGGGATTTTTAGAATATTTTTATGGAATTTTCCGAGTCCGTTTAGTATATTTAAAAAAGGAAAAACATTTAAGGGCAGCAGGGGGTTCGAACCCTTCACCTGCGCCGTGAGAGAAGAGTGGGCGGACCAGCTGCGCTGGGTTGGTTTTGTTGAAACAGATTGAGCGAAACAATAGATAAGGTATAATTAGGTAAATTCGCCCCCATAAGTATAAATAGATAATTAAGGAGAGAAGTTTTATTTTCTTCCCCCAAACCCTCAGGCCATCTCTCTCTCCTCCCTTGGGCGAAAACACACCAAGCCCTAAGGCTTCCTCCGGTGGCCGGCCAAGGCTCTCCTCCGAGAGATCTTCCAATATTCGGAATCCCCATGACGAGAGGAACGCGTGAGCGCGAAGAATTCTCTGAGATCTCAAGTTTCTCCCGAGTCCTAGACGTCAATCTTGGTTGTAAGTCCAAGATATCAATGTAAGTACTGCTCACCTGCAGTAAGAGGCGGTTTTTCCGCAAGAATTTCCCTTAAAAGTTTTTAAAAGAGATATTTCCTTTTTGTTTAAGTTTTTGCATGTGATCTTAGTTCATTATATGCTTGTATAAGTTTGATAAAGCACCCTATGTGAGATTAGGGGCTAAGAAAGTTATGAGAAAAGAAAAGAGAAGATAAAGATAAAAAGAGAAAAGGCCAAGGCCTTAAGAAATCCCCAAAAGTCAAGACTTAGGGATTTTAGCACGCAAGGTGCTCGAGAAAATGCCAAGGCATTTACAGATAAGAAAGAAAAGAAAGAAAAGCTATTTTATTTTCTAAGGCCAGTACCCGGCGTCCAAGGGCGTCGTTAAAGAAATCCAGGTGTCCAATTCCAAGGTCTTGGCCCTGGTAGACCAAGGTCTGCTCTATTAGGATTGGTGACTCGCTACCCCAACCTTTTAGGGAACGCGCATGAGATGGTACTTACGTCTTCAGTGGATCCAAGTGATTATTATTTTCAAGTATATGCTTTAGCAAAGTTTCTAAAGTTTAAAGAGTTTTCAAAAAGTTCAAGAATAGCTAAAGTTTCAAGTTGAGCCAAGAAAAGTAAATTGAGATTTATTAATGCTTGAGTATACATGTTTTGAGTTATACATGTTCTTAGTTTTCTTTCAAGCATATAAGTATCTCATATGATTTTCACATTGATCAAGAAGCATGTTTGCACATTTCGAGATTTTGTGAGCTAGATAGTACTTACTAAGCTTTTTGCTTACTAGTTGCATTTCCTCTTACTGCAGATAAAGGTAAAGGCAAGCAATTCTGAAGGAAGGTGACGAGGCGGTGCTGAGTAAAGTGTGTGTGGTGGCAGATTTTGGAGAGATCCTTGAGACGAGACAATTTAGTTATTTGAACTACAATGTTTTAGTTTATTCAAATTTCAAGTTCTTGCTTTATGGAGTTTAGCGAACATTTAAGCTTGGATAGTACTACATGCTCAATTTCTTAGAGTAAAGATTCCATGACATTTCATTTAGCATACATATCCTTATGATTGCATTGGATGAGTAGAAGTATGAGTGGTTTGAAATATTGATACTTTGTTAGAGAAATAGATGCATGTGCCAAGATAGTATTAATTTTCCCTTTGAATCCAGTTTTCATTGCTTAAGTATGTTTAGAAAAGTTGCTTTCTCATTTGATAATGCCTTAGGGATGTTTCAGAATTTTGTGTGATGAGTTTCAATGGTTAGAAGTTAAGTTTGGTACAAACTCTAGCTTAAAGTCTATGTAGATTTTTCATAACTTGCTAAATTCCGCAAAAGTCCTAATTTCAAGTTTATAGATTCGTTTTGATGGGCTAAATTGTTTAGAAAACTGGTATAGAGTATAGAAATGGTGTCATGATTTTATATGGCTCGAAAGTATAGGTTTGGTGGAGTTTTGAAACAAGGCTTCGAATCTGAAAAACAGGTTTCAGACTTATCAGTCGACTGGTACAGTATCAGTCGACTGATACCCGTAAGCTGAGTTGGGCGAGGCAAGTTTCAATAAGTATTTTCTTACGAGTTTTTGAGAAAGAAAGTGTGACATGGTATCATGCATGACTATTTAAGTTAGAATATCATTCTTAAATAGATTAAAAAGAAAAAAAAAGATTTCCGCATTTTTAGTCGTGCATTAGAGTCGAGAAGTAGACAAAAGTAACGATCCGTCTAAGGCAGGAGAAGGCGGGTCGCTACAGCGTGAAGGCAATAGTCGAGGCTGCGGATGAGGAGTCAGTCGAGTCGTGAGGGTACGAGTGCTGTGTAATTGTACTCGGAGAATCCTAGGGGTCGAGTGTGTTGGGACCGGGTGCATGTTGACATGGATACGGGTTCGTAATTTTAAAATTTAATTACGTGCAGCGAAAGGTTTAGCATAAATAATTTCTCAAATTATTTTAACCACGTATCTAGCATGCAACCTTATGTTGTGGAGACATGATCATACATTTAAAATTTTGCAGAAAGTAAACTAATTTACTTAATACCTCGCGTAACTCGTAGAAAGGGACGAGATCCAACCGTAGCGTCCCTTGGAAGCTCCGCCTCTATTCGCGTCCACGCCGGGTTTTCTTCGGGATGACTTCGCAAAGCCACAAGTTTCGTGCCGACAAGAACTACTAGATTCTCCAAAGGCACGACAAGAATACCAAGAGAGAGATGAAAAACTAACCACCAAACGAAGAACGGAATCAAGATTCTGGGAGGAAGGAAGGAGTCGCGCCCGCTTCTTCTTCTTCTTCGGCTTCTTCTTGGTGGTGGAAGCTCACGGCAAAGGGGGAGGGCTCTAGGGCCGGCGACACTAGAAGAGGGAGAGGGAGAGAAGGAGAGGGAGAGAGGCTAGGCAAGAATCCTTGATCTCTTAGATTAATTTCCAAGCCTTGCCTTGGTACCTTTATATAGTAGCCTCTTAATGGCCAAGTCTCCTCTTAACGGAATAAATTTTTCATAAGAAATTCATCTTATAAATTTTTCTATGAATTATTCCGTTATGTCAAGTTTTTATTATAACTTAATTTATAATAAAAACAACCATGTCTCCCCTTTTATTATGGAAAGAAATTTCCTTATATACATTTCTTTATCATGGTAAATCAATCCATTATTGATTTTATAAAATAAAATAAACCATTCCAAGGTTTATTTTAATTTCCATGATAAATAAATCTCTTTATATAAATTTCTTTATATAAATTTCTTTATACAAATTTCTTTATCCATAATTTTATAAGACAAACCACGCGCGGTTTATTTTATAATTTTGAACCAAACAATTTGGTTCATCCCTCTTATTGTGGCCGGCCAAACAAAGAGGGCGGGGACCCTCTTTGGCCGGCCAAACCCAAGCCACGATCTCACGAATTAAACTCATTTAATTCGTTCAATAAGTCTTCAAAAGACTTAATCATTTTATGCTTCCGATGCGTCTCTGAAAAATTCAGATTCGACTTATCTCTCTTGATTGGAAAATCTAATTTTCAACTCGTTTTAAATCCCTCGGGCTGCTCGTAGTGCGTGTGACTAAATAGGCTTTCGATTTATGTTGGCCGTCTATAATTAACCAATTATAGAACGATCATGAGTGGCACCTAGTAGTACATCATGATCCCCAATTAATTGAAAGATCAACGGTTGACCTCAGAAACTATTCTGAAACCCTTCAGCAGCTTTAATGAATCGTGCCTCATTCCCTTCACCATCTTATACCCACTTGGTTCAGGACACGGTCTATGTGTGTCAGTCTCCACTAGGCTGACTACGTCACACCTAGCCCAAACAATATTTTTCTCGTCCTACGGATTCTAATTACTCTCATGTATTTAAGAGATTCATACTCTGAACATGTCATGCTCTGGCCAGAGGCTTCGAGTAACAATCCGACGATAGGCCTTGGGTATACATCCCCTCGCAAGGAGTGGTGAATCCTTTGTAGGCTGTTCAAACATCTTCGGGCACTTCGGCTTATACCCAACCATCCTGGGTCCACACCTCCTTGGAGATGCTTGCTTAAGATGTCAAAGTATAAGTCTTCATGACCAAGATGACTTGAACACCGCAAGTCAAAGGAACATCGCACTTAAGCTGCAGTAAGAACTTCATTGACATATCTATATGTAGATTACTATATGAAGTCTTACAGCTAGTCACTCCAATGAACTAGTTCCCTTAACTAGCATTCATGTTTATCTTCGGACATCCCAATGTCACCAGCCAGTGAGAATCAGCTGATTAGAGAATAACCCATGCTAGTCTCAACAGAATTGATAGTGTCCGTATTTATCAATTCATCAACTAGGGACAATTTCAATACTTCACAATTGCACATGTAGAGATAATCACTAGTTGTGAATTCATCACAAATTCTCTCATGCTGTGAATTGTATTGCAAACATTCAGTAAATGAGTTTAAGATCTCAATCAAATACACGAACATGTATACTCAAATAGTGAATATTCATTTATTAAAGTAAATGATTACAATCATAAGGCGATTGCCTTAGGACACTTCTCTCATATTACTAACAAACTCCCACTTGGCCTAATGCCAATCGCTACGGTATCCAATACCACAGGCTCTAACATGACCCTCAAACTTACTTTGAGGCAAGGCCTTAGTTAAAGGATCCGCTAAATATCTTTCAGTGGGAATTTTCTCAATTTGTATATCATTCCTACTTATAATCTCTCTGATCAGATGATAGCAGCGAAGCATGTGTTTGGATCGCTGATGAGACCTTGGTTCCTTTGCTTGTGCAATAGTTCCATTGTTGTCGCAGTAAACCGGTATTGCTTCATCAATGGTTGGAACCACACCAAGTTCCGAGATAAACTTCTTGATCCAGACTGCTTCTTTTGCTGCTTCCGAAGCCGTAATATATTCCGCTTCCGTGGTAGAATCCGCTACAGTGTCTTGCTTGGAACTCTTCCAACTTATTGTGCCTCCATTCAAAGTAAATACGTATCCAGACTGAGATTTAGAGTCATCCTTATCTGTCTGGAAACTGACATCTGTATACCCACGTATTACCATATCTCCTTCTCCATATATTAGGAACACATCCTTAGTTCTTCTTAAGTACTTAAGGATTGTCTTGACAGCCGCCCAATGATCCATTCCTGGATCAGACTGGTATCTTCTCGTGACGCTCAGAGCATACGATACATCGGGCCTAGTACATAACATAGCATACATGATAGATCCTATCGCGGATGCATAAGGAATCTTATTCATGCAAATCCTCTCGTCTTCTGTGCGCGGACACATAGACTTTGAAAGGTTGATCCCATGCCTGATGGGAAGGTAACCTTTCTTGGATTCCGACATGCTAAACCTTTTTAGCACTCGGTCTATATATGTAGACTGCGAAAGACCAAGCAACCGTTTTGATCTATCTCTATAGATTTTAATCCCAATGATATAGGTTGCTTCTCCCAGGTATTTCATGGAGAATGTTTTGGACAACCAAATTTTAACCGACTGTAAGACTGATATATCATTTCCTATAAGCAATATGTCATCGACATATAGTACTAGGAATACGACTGCACTCCCACTAACCTTCTTGTACACACAAGGTTCGTCAGGATTTTGTGAGAAATCAAACTCTTTGATTGTCTCATCAAAACGGATGTTCCAGCTCCTGGATGCTTGCTTCAGTCCATATATGGATCGTTGAAGCTTGCATATTTTGGTTTTATCAACCGATGTGAAACCTTCAGGTTGTATCATGTATACATCCTCAAGCAGGTTTCCATTAAGGAAAGCTGTTTTCACATCCATTTGCCATATCTCATAATCATAATGAGCTGCTATGGCCAGGAGCATCCGAATGGATTTAAGCATAGCTACTGACGAATAGGTTTCGTCATAATCAATTCCTTGTTTCTGACGATATCCTTTTGCCACTAATCTAGCCTTAAAGGTAACAACATTACCTTCCATGTTGATTTTCTTCTTGAAAACCCACTTGCACCCTATGGGCTTAATCCCTTCAGGTGGGTTAACCAAGTCCCATACTTGATTTTCGTACATGGAATTCATTTCCGACTTCATGGCTTCAAGTCATTTGTCCCTTTCTGAACTTTTCAGAACATCTTCATAACTGATAGGTTCGTCATCGCTTATGAGTAACACGTCGTTCGATTCACTTATGAGAAATCCGTATCTCTCTGGAATATTGCGTGTCCTATCAGACCTACGAAGAGGTGGTGTTGTTTTAGGTTCAACTGATAGCTCATCATTATGAGTTATTGGTTGTGGGTCTAGATTAGGTGTCTCTGTAATGTCTATTGGAGTTTCTTGAACTTCATCAAGTTCAATGCCACTCCCACTGTTTTCTTGTAAAAGAAATTCTTTTTCCAGAAATACAGCATGCCTTGAAACAAACACCTTTTGTTCCAAGGGATGATAGAATTGGTAACCCTTCGTTTCCTTAGGGTATCCAATAAATAGACATTTATTAGACTTAGCATCCAATTTGTCTGATATAGTCCGCTTCACATAAGCAGGACAACCCCATATCTTAAGGTGAGTTAAGTGAGGTTTCTTACTATTCCACATCTCATATGGAGTAGTAGAGACTACCTTGGTCGGGACTCTGTTTAGCAAGTAAACAGCTGTCTTAAGCGCATAGCCCCAAAAGGATTTTGGAAGAGTTGCATGATTCATCATAGATCTAACCATGTCCATCAAGGTTCGGTTACGCCTCTCAGATACACCATTATGCTGTGGTGTATATGGCGGAGTCCATTGAGACAATATCCCATTGTCCCTAAGATAATCTTGAAACTCTTGACTTAAGTATTCACCATCCCGATCGGATCAAAGTATCTTAATACTTTTGCCAAGCTGTTTCTCTACTTCATTTCTGAACTCTTTGAATTTCTCAAAAGTGATTTGTGTTTCATCAAGAACACATACCCGAATCGTGAGTGATCATCGATAAAGGTAATGAAGTAGCTATAGCCTCCTTGTGCAAGAGTTGACATTGGTCCACATACATCAGTATGTATTAGACCAAGCAATTCTCCCACTGGATTACCTTTTCCGGAAAAGGGTAATTTGGTCATCTTGCCTTTCAAGCATGATTCGCATGTATCAAATGAACCGGGTTCAAATGATTCCAAAATTCCACATCGGTGTAATTTGGTCATGCGTTTCTTACTTACATGGCCAAGACGACAATGCCACGTATAGGAGTCTATTCGATTATTTATTCAATTATCTATTCGAGCACGTTTGTTGCTAACTTCGATATTGAAAACGTCACTGGATAAATCTAACATGTAGATACCATTGCACAAAGTTCCGGTCTCATAAAGAACACCATTTAAAGTTATGTAACAACAATTGTTACTAAAAGTTAAATGATAACCCTTTTCATTCAAACATGAAATAGATACAATGTTCTTTATTAACGAAGGAACAAAATAACAATTATCCAATTCTAAGACACGTCCAGTAGGGAGCTTTAGCAAATATGTTCCGATGGCAACAGCAGCAATCTTTGCTCCATTTCCAACTCGCAAATTCGCTTCTCCCTTGACGAGTCTTCTTCTATTCCTTAGCCCCTGTATGTCATTACATATATGTGAGCTACACCCAGTATCAAGTACCCAGGTGGTTGAGGAAATAGAGTGACATTCAATAACGAAGATACCTGAAGAGGATGGGGCATCAGATGCCTTCTTCTTTAAGGACTCAAGATAAACTTTGCAGTTTCTTCGCTAGTGACCCTCCTTGCCACAGTGATGGCAAGTGCCTTTTGGTGTCTTTTCAGTCTTTTTGGCCTTTTTCTTCTTTCCCTTATTCTGTTCTTTGACCTTCCTCTTAGAACCTTTCTTTGAGGAACCAACTAACAGTACCGTCTTTTGATCCTGCTTCACAGAAGGCTCTACAGTCTTCAGCAGGTTGAGCAACTCAGGAATGGTAGTCTCCAGCTTGTTCATCCGATAGTTCATCACAAATTGTGAATAACTTTTGGGCAAACAATGCAGAATTAAGTCAATACTTAATTCATGATCCATTGTAAAACCGAGTGTGCCCAGTCGCTCAATGTACCCCAACATCTTCAACACAAACTGTGAGACAGAAGTGCCTTCCTGCATTTTAGAGGTGAAGAGGAGTCTGGAGACCTCGAACCTTTCGGATCTCGCCTGCTCATTAAATAACTCATGAAGATGGAAGATGATGGTATAAACATCCATATGTTCATGCTGCTTTTGCAGCTCAGGTACCATAGCGGCTAGCATGATGCAACTCGCAAGTTCAGAATCGGTCACATGTTTCTGATAGGCCACTAACTGGTCTGGAGTTGCATTTTCTGGAGGACGGTTGGGAAGTTGATCTTCAAGGACATAAGCAAGCTTCTCTGCCTTGAGGACTATCCTCAGGTTTCGAAGCCAGTCCATGAAGTTTGGCCCAGTCAGTTTATTGGTGTCCAAAATGGAACGCAAATTCAGAGAAGACATGATCGAGTGATTATCCTAGAAATGCAAATTGAGCTTATGTGAGAAGAATGATAAAGAATGCATCAACATACATTAATTAAATCCTATTTATTTTTCGAATTGAATAACCCTTTTTATCAATTCGGGAGATCGTAGGAACACCTCCAAATAGGTTGATATCCAACCATAGATAAGAACAACCATGGCTGTGGCCATCAAGTTATTCTTAGCTATGAAGGTAGGTAATTATACCGATTACATATCACATATATGTAACTATCACTTTATGCTATCAACTAATTGAATGTTTGCATAAATCATTGGGTTGTTAACTCATTAACAAGTATGCAACAATATACATAGCACCCAACTGCACCTCTCTTTACATCGACCTTGGCTGTGGCACAACAAATCGATGCTCCAAGCTTAAGGCTGACCCATTAATCAAGAAATAGTTTTAATATGGTTGGAGTTCATTCAACCGTTTAGTCAGGCTTGGATGTGTCCAACAACCAAAACTAAGGATTGACCTCTGACTCCAACTATATTAATCATAAACTAATTCCATGGTTTGAACATGTTGAGGTTCAAGCCGGGCATGGATGTGTCCATCAACCCAAACGAGAAACAAAACTCCGGTTCTAACCATATTAATGGAAGGTGTTGGCCTTAATATTTTGTAAGGGGTTTTGGGTCTCATCCTTTCTTTTCTAAGCACATTCATGACATATAATTATGTCATGTACTAACGATTTCCTTAATAAAGTATGTATGTGACTTAATTTATCAAGTCTCATTAATTGAATTAGGAACCGGATTTCCTAATTCTAATTTCATACTTAATTCAAGGAATTATTTTGGGAAACAATTTCCTAAATTGTCATAATCAATTTCGGAAATAATATGTTTAAGACTTTGATTTCTCTAAATCAAATCTTATTAAATTAAGAGACAGATTCCCTTAATTCAACCACATATTATTTTCATGAAAATCTTATTTAAGAAAACTCTATAGGAAACCATTTTCCTAATTAATTTTGGAGATAACAATATGCAAGAGCATCACCTCTTAAATCAAATAAGGAAATTATCGTTTGAGAATCACCTCAAAATTTCCAAGATTTGATTACATATTTTATTTATGGATTTATTAATTTCAACAAATTATTTTCTTTGGGTGGCTCCCCGAGGCTCAGATACCCCAAAAAAAGGAATTTGTTATAAATCTAATTTGGTCCGCTCCCCGAGACGTAACCAAATTAAACATGAAAATTTTATTCAAAATAGGAAATTAAATTACAACAACTAACTTTAAATTGGACGGCTCCCCGAGGCTCAATCCAAAATATAGTATTTTGTTAATAATTTAAAACCAATTCGAGTTTAATTGTCAATTAATAATCCATAAATTTGTCTAGACTTTCTTGTAAGAAAGTGCCCAAAATTGCGAGATTTCATAATAGGTTTTCAGAATAATTGTAAGTTTCTGGTACAAAGAAAACTTACATATTTCCAAAATTGGAAAATTTCCAAAATAAGAAATTTTCAAAATTGGAAAGTTTCCAAAAATGGGAAGTTTTCACAATTATCATAAAATTTCAGAAAGTAGGATATTTCAAAAGTTTGCGAAATTTCATGAGGATTTCCAAACTTTGAAATTCCTAAATCTAAAATTTATCATAATTGGAAAGTTTCCATAATTGGAAAATTTTCCAAAATTGAGATCATGACAAAGTTTTCCGCAAAACAATTATATGATTATGTCGAACACTAACCAACTCTGATACCACTGTTGGGACCGGGTGCATGTTGACATGGATACGAGTTCGTAATTTTAAAATTTAATTACGTGCAGCGGAAGGTTTAGCATAAATAATTTCTCAAATTATTTTAACCACGTATCTAGCATGCAACCTTATGTTGTGGAGACATGATCATACATTTAAAATTTTGCAGAAAGTAAACTAATTTACTTAATACCTCGCGTAACTCGTAGAAAGGGACGAGATCCAACCGTAGCGTCCCTTGGAAGCTCCGCCTCTATTCACGTCCACGCCGGGTTTTCCTAACACAACAAGGAGGAAGCAAATACCACAACAAGGAGGGACTACAAGGGTAAGGGAGGTAATTCCTAACCTTAGGGTAAAATGCAATTCAATTTCAAGTTCTTCCTTGCATTTTAAAAATCATGCTAATTACCCATCCATGCATGCTTGTTTTAATAAAAAAAATGCTTAATTGTACATAACCATGGTTTTAGATATAATGATAGGACTAGGGTTAACAAGGTAGATCAAAACCCTAGAAAGGTCATGCATCATGAAAAATCAAAGACCTCTAGACCTAAGGATCAAGGCAAAAATCCCAAGAAGGGGAGGAACGTGCCTAGAAAGGAGGGTAGGTCTAGGAATGTCCAAAGTGGACATATGGATTCTAGGTTTAGAAACCTAGAAAGGGAAAATCAAGCTTTACGAGAAAAGCTTGATAGGTTAGAGAAAACCCTAGAGAGATTCACTATTGGATCTAAGGGTTTAGATATGGTGTTGGGTGGCTTAAACCGCACCAATGATAGATCGGGGTTGGGATACCGGTCTAAGAACTCTCATGCCAAGGGGAAGAAATATGCTAGGGTAGCATATGATTATGGCAAGAAGGGGGAGTCCAAAAATGGCAAGAGGATGCCATTTAAAGGGAAAAAGAAGGACTTAACCAAAGACGAGGTGTCTAAGGTTAGGAGTGTCAAGTTTGTAAGTCAAAAGTCACCGGTGGAACACCGATGTGGCCTAGTGATGGTTGAGTCACCTAGGGAGGTGGCTAGGGCTAAGAGCTCAAGGGGGAGCTCTAGGAGCCTTTGGGATATGTGGTGAATGGACCTTGGGAGAGGTGCTCCTAGAGATCTAGATGGACCATGGAGTGTGTCAAAAGAATTGGAAACGGACTTGAGTCTCAATTCTTGGGTTTTGGTATGGTGTTTTTGGGTTTCATGCATGGAAATATGATTTTGGAGTCATATAACATGAAGATTGGTTTTTGATATATAATTGCCATGTAAATCAATGCTAGGGATGCATTGTGGGTTGGCATGGGCAGAGACATCAAGAGGAAACCAAAACTAGGACTTTAGGTCAAGGTTCTATTGAACTTTTTAGCTAGTTTTGGGTTTTGTGTCAAACTTGGGAATGGTGATAGATACATTTTGGAATGTATTTTTCCCAAGTAGATACGGGTACCACAAATCTCTCCACAAAATTTGGAAATTTTTGGAGATTTGTGAAATTTTTGGCATATTTCTGAACTTCGTCAGAAAAGGCTGAAATTCTGTGTTTCAGAGTATCAGTCGACTGCCATTTGGGGCAGTCGACTGGTAAAGGCTGAAATAAGTTTCAGCAGTTGGGTATGTGTCCAAATGATGCAAAACAAGTGTATGGGGGGCTAGTACACATTGTTTATGGTCATTAAGGATTAAAAGAATCAATGATTGGAATATTATTGGGTTCTTTTTGATGTTAGGCAAAGGGGGAGAAGTGTTGGGCTTAAGTTGTGAAACCAAACACTCTTTGTTAGAAACCCTAGGTTTAGGGGGAGTTAAGATTAAGAGGGAGCATGATTGCTCCATTCTTGGCGTAAGGGGAATCTTGGAAAGGTTCTTAAAAAGCCTTTGTAAGTCCAATGAAGGGGGAGCTTTGGAGAAGCTTTAAAAAGCCCGTTCTGTGATTGGGATATTATTGGGTTCTTTTTGATGTTAGGCAAAGGGAGAGAAGTGTTGGGTTTAAGTTGTGAAACCAAACACTCTTTGCTAGAAACCCTAGGTTTAGGGGGAGTTAAGATTAAGGGGGAGCATGGTTACTCCATTCTTGGCGTAAGGGGAACCTTGGAAAGGTTCTTAAAAAGCCTTTGTAAGTCCAATGAAGGGGGAGCTTTGGAGAAGCTTTAAAAAGCCCGTTCTGTGAAAAATTCCTAACTTTGGGAAGTTAGGTGTGGAAATTCCTAACATGGAGGGTTAGGTGTGGGATGCCTTGGGATAGGATCCCGTTATGAAAAATTTCTAACTTGGAGGGTTAGGTGTGAAATGTCTTGGGATATGATCCCGTTGTTGAAAATTCCTAACTTGGAGGGTTAGGTGTGGGATGCCTTGAGATAGGATCCATGTATGCATTGCATATGCATTTATTTAGCATTGTTTTTGCTATTCTATACTATTTGTTTTCCATAACATAAGCGTATTGCCAAATATCAAAAATGGGGAGATTGTTGAGGCAATCTGTGGTACGGAGTGACCAAGTGTTTTGATGTTTGGGCAAAGAGTTTAAGTTAGGTTTACCCTTGTGTTCTTATATGTGTATGTTGAGTGTGCAGGTTGTACAAGTTACACATATAGACTTGACTGGACGACCTCGGTACGGTGAAGGGTGGCATGGAGACAAGCTGGAGGCTTGTGTGCACTCGAGGGACCTTGGAGAGCAGGGGCGATGAGTTGATGGGCGCGGAGTTCAAGGTATGCGTGAAGGATGGCATGGAGGCAAGCTGGAGGCTTGCGTGCATCCGAGGGACGGGAGCCGAAGATGAAGAGGGCGCGAAGGCAA
>JAGFNQ010002340.1:309787-384365 GCA_024364735.1 Boesenbergia rotunda
ATTGCTTGGTCTAATACATACTGATGTATATGGACCAATGTCAACTCTTGCACAAGGAGGCTATAGCTACTTCATTACCTTTATCGATGATCACTCACGATTCGAGTATGTGTTCTTAATGAAACACAAATCTGAAGCTTTTGAGAAATTCAAAGAATTCAAAAGTGAAGTAGAGAAACAGCTTGGCAAAAATATTAAGATACTTCGATCCGATCGGGGTGGTGAATACTTAAGTCAAGAGTTTCAAGATTATCTTAGGGACAATGGGATATTGTCTCAATGGACTCCGCCATATACACCACAGCATAACGGTGTATCTGAGAGGCGTAACCGAACCTTGATGGACATGGTTAGATCTATGATGAATCATGCAACTCTTCCAAAATCCTTTTGGGGCTATGCGCTTAAGACAGCTGTTTACTTACTAAACAGAGTCCCGACCAAGGTAGTCTCTACTACTCCATATGAGACGTGGAATAGTAAGAAACCTCATTTATCTCACCTAAAGATATGGGGTTGTCCTGCTTATGTAAAGCGGACTGTATCAGACAAATTGGATGCTAAGTCTGATAAATGTCTATTTATTGGATACCCTAAGGAAACGAAGGGTTACCAATTCTATCATCCCTTGGAACAAAAGGTGTTTGTTTCAAGGCATGTTGTATTTCTAGAAAAAGAATTTCTTTTACAAGAAAATAGTGGGTGTAGCATTGAACTTGAAGAAGTTCAAGAAATTCCAATAGACATTACAGAGACACCTAGTCTAGACCCACAACCAATAACTCATAATGATGAGCTATCAGTTGAACCTAAAACAACACCACTTCTTCGTAGGTCCGATAGGACACGCAATATTCCAGAGATATACGGATTTCTCATAAGTGAATCGAACGACGTGTTACTCATTAACGATGTCGAACCTATCAGTTATGAAGATGTTCTGAAAAATTCAGAAAGGGATAAATGACTTGAAGCTATGAAGTCGGAAATGGATTCCTTGTACAAAAATCAAGTATGGGACTTGGTTAACCCACCTGAAGGGATTAAGCCCATAGGGTGCAAGTGGGTTTTCAAGAAGAAAACCGACATGGAAGGTAATGTTGTTACCTTTAAGGCTAGATTAGTGGCAAAAGGATATCGTCAGAAACAAGGAATTGATTATGACGAAACCTATTCGCCAGTAGCTATGCTTAAATCCATTCGGATGCTCCTGGTCATAGCAGCTCATTATGATTATGAGATATGGCAAGGATGTGAAAACAACTTTCCTTAATGTAAACCTGCTTGAGGATGTATACATGATACAACCTGAGGGCTTCACATCGGTTAATAAAACCAAAGTATGCAAGCTTCGACGATCCATATATGGACTAAAGCAAGCATCCAGGAGCTGGAACATCCGTTTTGATGAGACAATCAAAGAGTTTGATTTCTCACAAAATCCTGACGAACCTTGTGTGTACAAGAAGGTTAGTGGGAGTGCAGTCGTATTCCTAGTGTTATATGTCGATGACATATTACTTATAGGAAACGATATATCAGTCTTACAGTCCGTTAAAATTTGATTGTCCAAAACTTTCTCCATGAAATACCTGGGAGAAGCAACCTATATCCTTGGGATTAGAATCTATAAAGATAGATCAAAACGGTTGCTTGGTCTTTCGCAGTCTACATATATAGACCGAGTGCTAGAAAGGTTTAGCATATCGGAATCCAAGAAAGGTTACCTTCCCATCAGGCATAGGATCAACCTTTCGAAGTCTATGTGTCCGCGCATAGAAGACGAGAGGATTTGCATGAATAAGATTCCTTATGCATCCGCGATAGAATCCATCATGTATGCTATGTTATGTACTAGGCCCGATGTATCGTATGCTCTGAGCGTCACAAGCAGATACCAGTCTGATCCAGGAATGGATCATTGGGCGGCTGTCAAGACAATCCTCAAATACTTAAGAAACACTAAGGATGTGTTCCTAATATATGGAGAAGGTGATATGGTAATACGTGGGTATACAGATGCCAGTTTCCAGACAGATAAGGATGACTCCAAATGTCAGTCCGGATACGTATTTATTTTGAATGGAGGCGCAATAAGTTGGAAGAGTTCCAAGCAAGACACCGTAGCGGATTCTACCACGGAAGCGGAATATATTGCAGCTTCGGAAGCAGCAAAGGAAGCAGTCTGGATCAAAAAGTTTGTCTCAAAACTTGGTGTGGTTCCAACCATTGATGAAACAATACCGGTTTACTACGACAACAATGGAGCTATTGCACAAGCAAAGGAACCAAGGTCTCATCAGCGATCCAAACATGTGCTTCGCTGCTATCATCTGATCAGAGAGATTATAAGTAGGAATGATATACAAATTGAGAAAATTCCCACTGAAAGGAATTTAGCGGATCCTTTAACTAAGGCCTTGCCTCAAAGTAAGTTTGAGGGTCATGTCAGAGCCTGTGGTATTGGGTACCGTAGCGATTGGCATTAGGCCAAGTGGGAGATTGTTAGTGATATGAGAGAAGTGTCCTAAGGCAATCGTCTTATAATTGTAATCATTTATTCTAATAAATGAATATTCACTATTTAAGTATACATGTTTGTGTATTTGATTGAGATCTTAAACTCATTTACTAAATGTCCGGAATACAATTCACAGCATGAGAGAATTTGTGATGAATTCACAACTAGTGATTATCTCTACATGTGCAATTGTGAAGTATTGAAATTGTCCCTAGTCGATGAATTGATAAATACGGACACTATCAATTCTGTTGAGACTAGCATGGGTTATTCTCTAATCAGCTGATTCTCACTGGCTGGTAACATTGAGATGTCCGGAGATAAACATGAATGCTAGTTAAGGGAACTAGTTCATTGGAGTGACTGACTGTAAAACTTCATATGGTAGTCTACATATAGATATGTCAGTGAAGTTCTTACTGCAGCTTAAGTGCGATGTTCCTTTGACTTGCGGTGTTCAAGTCATCTTGGTCATGGAGACTTATACTTTGACATCTTAAGCAAGCATCTCCAAGGAGGTGTGGACCCAGGATGATTGGGTATAAGCCGAAATGCCCGAAGATGTTTAAACAGCCTACAAAGGATTCACCACTCCTTGCGAGGAGATGTATACTCAAGGCCTATCGTCGGATTGTTACTCGAAGCCTCTGGCCAAAGCATGACATGTTCAGAGTATGAATCTCTTAAATACATGAGAGTAATTAGAATCCGTAGGACGAGAAAACGTTACTTGGGCTAGGTGTGACGTAGTCAGCCTAGTGGGGACTAACACACATAGACCATGTCTTGAACCAAGTGGGTATAAGATGGTAAAGGGAATGGGGCACGATTCATTATAGCTGCTGAAGGGTTTCAGAATTGTTTCTGAGGTCAACTGTTGATCTTTCGATTAATTGGGGATCATGATGTACTACTAGGTGTCACTCATGATCGTTCTATAATTGATTAATTATAGACGGCCAACATAAATCGAAAGTCTATTTAGTCACACGCACTACGAGTAATCCGAGGGATTTAAAACGAGTTGAAAATTGGATTTTCCAATCAAGAGAGATTAAGTTTGGTTGAGCCAAACGATAAGTCGAATCTGAATTTTTCAGAGACGCATCGGAAGCGTAAAATGGCTAAGTCTTTTGAAGACTTAATAGATGAATTAAATAAGTTTAATTCATTGGAGCGTGGCTTGGATGGGCCGGCCAAAGAGGACCTCCATCCCCTTTGCTTGGCCGGCCACAACAAAGGGAGAGAACCAAGTTTTTTGGTTCAATTTATAAAATAAATCAAGTGTGGTTTGTTTTATAAAATTATGGATGATATAAATTTTTATATAATAAACCAAGGTTTGGTTTATGTTTCATGGAAATTAAAATGAACCATGGATTGGTTTATTTTATAAAATTAATCATGGATTGATTTACCATGATAAGGAAATTTATTCCATAGGAGAGAAGAGACTTGATTGATTTTTTATCATGAATTAAAATATGATTTTAACCATGATATAAAATCAAACTTGGCATGATGGAATAAGTTATTCCATATTTGAGAGGCTTGATGGTTGAGAGACCACTATATAAAGGACCCAAGGCAAGGCTTGGGTAAAGAATCGAAGAGATGAAGGCATAGGCTCTCTCCCTCTCTTTCTCTCCTTCTCTTCTCCCCTTCTTGTCGTGCGCCAACCAGCCCCAAGGAGGAGCACCAGCCTGCCGCCCCTGCCCTTTCCTTGCCGACCACCACCTACTGCCGGAGAAGGAAGCTCCGGCCATCTCTTGGCCGGAAGAAGGTAATGCCGGAATTAGAGTTTGCCGCAAGGATCCTTTTGCCGCAAGCCTCTTCTTTTGCTTCGCCGGAATTTTGATTCCGGCCATCCTTTTGTGGTTAGTCTTTCGACTTCTCTCTTGGTTTTTCTTGTCGCGTTCTCGGAGAATCTAGTAGTTCTCGAGAACACGAAACTCGTGGCTTTGCGAAGTCATCCCGAAAATACTCGGCGTGGACGCGAATAGAGGCGGAGCTTCCAAGGGACGCTTACGGTTGGATCTCGTCCCTTCCTTCGAGTTACGCGAGGTAATACGTAAATTAGTTTATGTTTCTGCAAAAATTTTAAATATATGATCATGTCTACACAAGATAAAATCGCATGCTTAGATGTGTGGTTAAATAATTTGAGAAATTATTTATGCTAAACCTTCCGCTGCACGTAATTAATTTTAAAATTACGAACCTACATCCATGTCAACATGCACCCGGTCCCAACATACTGGCCACGACCATGTTGGCGGCCCACACAGCCATGCCATGTGGGTTGAACACGGTCAGCCCATGTTGTGCATTGGATGATGTACATGTCAAACATGATCGTGCCTTATGACATGGTCAGGTCATGTTAGGTATTGTAAGCTTGTTATCACTTTACTGTTTGGTTTTTCGATCCACTTGGGATTACTCGAAAACCATTGGCACCAGTTGATTAGTATTATTTGATTAGATCTCTTAGTATTTTCGTGAGTTTATTTACACGTGTTATTAAATGAACTAACGTGTCGACCTAAAGGAAGACACCTTGAGAAAGTTTAGTGCATTTTCGGTTAATAGATGTATATCTATCCTAAGAGTGATTGACCTAAAGAAAAGTCATTCTTAGGCCAGATCAGTGTAAATTGTGGAAGGCGACGGCGGGGCGATTAGTGACTACCTACCACCTCGACCACCTAGGCGGTTGAATTGTTTTACTATTTTTATACATAATATTTTAAATAATCATTATTCTTTATAAGATTTACTTTTAAGAAAATATATTAATTCAAATTTCAATCTAAATATTTAAAAATAAAAATATAATTTTTTAATATATATATTAAATTAATGAGATAATTTTATTAGGTTTAATTAAGTCTATTTAAATTATCTCAATCATAACTAATATTTGATTAAAATTAATAATATAAAGTTATTTAATTAAACCTTAACTTACTCGTGTATTCTGTTTCGGTCAAGCGACACGTGCGGACTTGTCACATGGTCTCGGGCAATTGGCCCGCTATCGGGCTCTGATGAAGCGTCCGGCCTTGCGTGACATGTCTAAACTTGTCACTAGGCTCATCGACGCGTCTGGACTCGTCGCAGTGGTGAAACAACGACGATGGGGGAATGAGATAAGTTACCGCCTAAAGCGCTGCTTCAAGCCTAGGCGGCGGCCTCGACAACCATTTAGAACACTGGGCTAGATATATGTTTGTAGTAGCTCACATGTTATATTATGTTGAATCATGCACATGATATGTCAATCCAAACAAAGACATGTTATGTGATTGATTAAAGTAATAGTGAGTTATTTAAATGACCGAGCCTAGCTCATATTTGATAATATTTTTGAATCATGTAAATAATGTATCAACCCAACTGAAAGTGCATTGTGTGGCTGACTATGGTGGTCTTTAGCTGGGATTAGAAAGTGTTGCTAATAAGTTAGCACTTAAATCTAAACATTTATTGTGATGTTATACTTGACATCTCATAAGGACTTATTTGTTTTCATATAATTAAGATTGCTTTTATTTCATTTACATATAGAGAGAGTAAGAAATGATATTCTGTCCGACATTTAATAAGCGATAGTGAGTGACTCACTCATGTGGCGCTGCAGCTCGGTTTTTTATAATAAAAAATCCTTTTATTCTCTCTCCCCCATTTACTCTTTTTAGTATTAAAATATTTTTTCTCTCCCCTTTCTCCCTCCGTTATAAAAACCCTCACTTTCTCTTCACTTTCCCAAATTCCAAATTTTTCTCGCTCTCGCGCCTTCTCCTTCACTGCCATCTTTCACCGCTCTTGCTCCTACTCTTGTCATCGTCTTCTGTCGCTCTTGCTCCTACCCTCGCCATAGTCTTCTGTCGTTGTCGCTCCTTCGTTCACTAGACACAAACAAAGTTATCTCAAGGTTCTTCTCGTCAGCCAATGAAGATCCCCAAACTCAAACAAAACTTGACACTCCTTTGTTTACGTCCGGCGAAGGAAGGAGCGACAACGACGGAAGACGATGTGGAGGATAGGAGCAAGAGCGATGGAAGATGACAGCGAGGGTAGGAGCAAGAGTGGCAGAAGATGGCAGCGAAGGAGAAGGGCGCAAGAGCGAGGGAAATTTAGAATTGGGAAAGTGAAGAGAGAGTGAGGGTTCTTATAATGGAGGGAGGAAGGGGAGAGAGAACAAAAGAAATATTTTAATACTAAAAATAATGAACGGGAGAGAGATAATCAAAGAGTTTTATTAATATAAAAAATCGAGCTGGCAGTGACACGAAGCTCGTTGCTCACGAAGCATGGGGCAGGGTATTATTTCTGTGTGTGAGTGTGCGTGTGTGTATAACATTTATTCTTCTTTTGTAGTACACAATTTCTAACAACATAAGCGACATCCCTATGCTTACTAACACCAACTTTACTCAATGGAAAGAGTTATAAATATGGATCATTCAGTAATGTATCCTAGAATGGTCATACTTACTTTATTAGTTTCATAGATAACTATTTACGATATAACTATTTGTACTTTTGCATAAGAAAGCTCAGTCCTTGAAAGTGTTCAAGATCTTCAAAGTTGAAGTTAAAAGTTGATTAGGCAAGTAAATTCAAGCCGTCAGATTTGTCCATGGAGGTGAATATTACAGTCGATATGATGTATCAAGTAAACAACGCCCATGACCTTTTACAAATTATCTTTTTGAGTGCGGGATAGTAGCTCAATACACCATGTATGGTACTCATTAGAATGGTATAGTCGAGTATAGAAATCGAACCCTAAAGGATATTGTAAGGAATATGATGGTATTTACATTTTTACCAGAGTCCTTATGAGGAGAAGCACTAAAAACTATGGTGTACTTACTCAACAGAGTCTCTAGTAATGCAGTAGCAAAAATATCATATGAGCTATGGACAAGTAAACAACCTAATTTTAAATATTTACATATCTAGGGTTCTCCGGTTGAGACTATGCTCTATAGGCTTAACGAAAGGAAATTGGACTAGAAAATTATTAGCGTCATTTTATGGAATATTTTGAAAATTTGGGGGCTTTAAGTTTTATAACCCCTCAAACAGATCTTTTTTTGAAACAAACATTGCAAAATTTTTAGAGGATAGTGAACACTAAAATTAGGAATATATCTTTTGAAGAGAGCATTGACAATCATTTCGTAATCACTAGTGGTATGATTTCCATACCCTACTCTATTAGAGTTGCACATCTAGTGGGAGTAGTGGATCAAGTTATTTCTTTGTCACCTCTAGTACAAATAGAAGAATCATCTGCTCAAGTTAAGGTATTACCTTTTACGATTGAGCAAGTATCTCATTCACCTCATATACAAGTGTTGGATACGATTTTGATGTCATCGATCGTTGAAAGTCAAGTTTGACTTCAAAATCGAAATCTACGTTTCGCGTAGATAAATCTAGACTATTTATTTGCTCAAAATCGATTAAGGGTGAACGAGAAATTAATTGTTCAAGATACGCTCAATGGTGGCCGTCGGATCAAAGATCTGGACAGATCGCAAGAAGGTGCGATCTGGAGCGTCGGATCAAAGATCTGAATGTGAAGAGGGAGAATGGATCTGAGACATCGGATTAAATGTTCTAATCTGACGGCCGAGATCAAGATGGATCTGAAGAGTTATAACTCTTCAAATCAAGGGACGAGATTAAATGACCTTTAAAGGGTTATACCCTTTCGTTATGAACGGTCCAGATCTGTCCGAACCAAAGGGTACTTACCTCTTCACTCAATATAAATAGATCTCTCCACTAGATCATTTCAATCATTCAAGCATTGTAATCTAAAGCATTTGCACTCATCCATCTTCTGCATCGAGAGTCCAAAAAGTCTGCGAAAAGGTTCGCCGGTCTCGGAATTTGAAGTGCTATTATTTCGAGACGACGTCGTTGTATCTTGGAAACGAATTGCTGCTATCTATGAGCACCAGTAGCGGAGCAATATCATTTTACGGAGATAGTGTCGAACACTAGCCTCGACGTAAACCAATCAGTTTGCTTCTCCGAGCAACCTCCCAGAAGATCTGACGGTCGTTAATCGACTAAGTAAAATACCGAGGAGATAGCAACCTCCCGGAAGATCCGATGGTCGTTAATCGACTAAGTCAAATACCGAGGAGATAGCAACCTCCCGGAAGATCCGATGGTCGTAAATCGACCAAGTCAAATACCGAGGAGATACAAGTATTGTACAAGTTTCCAACAATCGTAAAACGAAATTTGGCAAACTGATATGGCCGGAGTCAACGATGTACCAACCGCCGTCGTCCCTCACGCTGAGAAGCCGAATGGAGCCGACTTCAAAATCAACGATATACCAACCGCCGTCCCTCACACCGAGAAGCCGGAGAAATTCAACGGAGCCGACTTCAAAAGATGGCAGTAGAAGATGTTGTTCTATCTAACCACGCTGAACCCTGTACGATTCTTGCGTAAAGACCCGCCAGTCGCTACGGAAAATAATTTCGAGAGCCAGGCTGCTCACGATGCGTGGTCACATGGAGACTTCCTGTGCCGCAATTACGTTCTTAATGCGCTTGACAATGCGCTATATAACGTATATTGCATAATGTAGATGGCCAAGTCACTGTGGGAATCACAGAAGAAATACAAAACCGAAAAACGCCAGACTGAAGAAATTCATCGTCGGTCGGTTTCTAGATTTAAAATTGTGAATTCCAAGAGCGTCACGTCTCAGGTCCAAGACATGCAACTGATAATGCATGATCTGGATGCCGAAGGAATGACGCTGAATGAGTCATTCAAAGTTGCAGCGGTAATCGAGAAACTCCCTCCTCATGGAAGGATTTCTAAAAAATTACCTAAAAAGCATAAGCAGAAGTAGGGCTTGAACCTTCAACCTTGTGGTTAATAGCCACATGATCTAACCAACTAAGCTATTACTACTTACCCTAAAATTTGTGGGGGAAAGTCATATTATCAGTAAACCACATTCTCAAAGGCTGCGAGTCATCGTACAAATACTTGAAAGTGTGGGGGGTGCTTAGCAAAGGTCGAAGTACTGATAAGTACCATTTTGTTGATTATTTTAATTGCTAAAATCCATGTTTGACCCATGTTTTGCTTGCTTAATTGTGAATTTACCCTAGATTTTAGGATTTCCTCTTATTTTGGCCTTAATTGCAAATTTGCACATATTTGGATTATTTGACCACTAATTTTTTGATATATTTTTGTAGGCATGAAAGGATCCTGGACCTAGGGTATACTGGGTCAAACTTGAGTCGGAAGTGGACTCGGATCGAGTTATCAAGTTTCGGATTAATCTGGGTCGTCCGATTCAAAAGCGGCTAGATCTGAGCCATCCGGGACCATCTGAAACAATTCGAGCTAGGGTTAGGGTTGATCAAGCACTCTGATCAAGATCTGAAGGTTTCATCCCAATCAGAGCTCAATCAACTGTTGGATCAAGCTCGGAGGGCTCTAGATCGTCCATTCAAAGATTAGGTTGATCTGGACCATCCGTTGCAAATCTGGAGGATCCGAGCTACCACGAGGCAGATCCTGACCCTTGATCAACATCTGAAAAGTTTGGGTCAGATCAGAGCAAGATCAGCCGTTGGATTCCTCCGATCAATCTGGGTCGTCCATTGCTAGCTACTTAATCAAAAATTCCCAGCGCTTCTCCCTGTCGCGTCTCCGCCGTTTCTTCGTCTTCTTTGCGTGTTCTTAGCTTTTCTTCCGTAGTTCTTCATCCAAGGGGCGCGACCACTCGATCCTTCATTAGAGCAAGTGCTAGGTCAGTGGAGAGAGTACTCTGTGAAGTTTCCAGATCGGATTTTGCCAACAACAGAGCTGCGTGAGGTTTCAGCAACTCTGTTAACTGAGTTCATCAATTTCAGCTGTGCACCTCCCTTATTCGATTCGAGCCATCTGGAGGGGTTCCCTGGAAGTCTCGGATCAACCCCAAGTCCTTATCGTAATCCACCACAGCTGAATTGAAGAACTTGGTTGCTGTTTTCAGTTTGAGCATGGTTTGAATGGATTTGATCGCAGAGACGGATTTTCCACTGATTTGATGAGCTTACGGGTTCGAGGCTCACCCTTGCGTGACGAACAAGGAGTCTTGAGCTAGGGAAGGATTGAGGAGTAGTTTCATTGGTTAATTTTAGTTCTTTAGCCGTAACTTCAATTCTATCATTTCATTTCTGAATTTCTGAGGCAATTTCTGTAGTATTTCGTTTCTGAACAGTTTTTGTTTCAATTAGAGTTTTAATTCAGTGCTTTTATTAGCTAGATTGTTTGTGTAATGAACAAGTATATTTAGATCAGTTTGTTTCGCTGCAATTCATTTCTGAATTAGTTTCAAGCTTGCGTGTCATTTCATTGTTGCGTATCAGCCCCTTTTTCTGCAAATTCCTTTAGCTTTCGAATTCTTTAATTTATTTCACTTTTAGTATGTTAATTTAGTTGATCTAAGTTGTTTCACTTCTAGCTTCGAATCTGAGTTCTTGTTAAGCTTAGTAATTCGGTGTTTCAGTCCTTTGTTTTGTGTATTAGTGTGTTTCCTACGCAACTATTATTTTCAACAATTCCCAGCTTAGCAATTCTGAATTCATGCCAAGATATCATTGGATTTTCTTCAGTCTTTTTGAACTGTAGAGTAGTGCATAGATCTCAGCTTGCGGTCTGTTTTCTCTGCGTTTAGATGGTTTCTGAAACTCTGCAAAACTTCAACTCCATTTCTGCAATTTAGAGTCCAATTCTGAAATTCTTAGCTGATGGTTTCTGAATCGTGTTTGAACACTAGTTTGGGGAAATTGATCTCAGCTATATGTTAGTTTTTGCATTCAACTGGCTGCTGAAATCTTTGCATTCGTTTCCCTGAAAGCCTGCATTTCATTTCTGCCTTCAAGTTGTTTCTGCACATCATGTTTAGTTCTGAATTTTGTTTCACCAGAGTTTGTTTCTACATGTATTGGTTGATGAATCCTGCACCCGAGTTGTTAATCTCACATCCAATTGCTTCACATCAGTTGCTGGTCTGATTTTGCATCGCATCTAGTAGCTGCTGAGTTTTAAATTTCTTCATTCATCTTTGCATTTCTCTTCACTGGCAGCTTGGCCTTTCAAGCTGAATTGATCAGCTACGAATTCTTGCATTTAGTTTCAAACTTTTGCACATCAGTTTTTCTTACATTGCGTATCAAGTTTGCTGCACTTTCTGCAGGTTGTATCAATGAAGATTTGGTACATAAGTGTCTTGATTTACTTGCCACAGCTAGTATCAAGTAGGGATTTGGCATAGGTTTTGTATTGAATTGTTTTTAGATAGTTTTGCTGGATTTGATTTGGATGTGCTATCAGATTTGTTTACAACTTCAGATTTGTTTTACAACTTTGGCTGAGTTACATTGGTTCATTAAGTTTCATTAGTTGAGTTCCTTAGGGGGCATTTACTTTGTTTAGCTCATTTAGTTGAGTTCATTTATTTTCATTGCGATTTTATTTCCGATTGCAACCCAAAACCCGAATATCTATTTGAAACCCGAAAACACAAACGACACATAAACACGAGCTCAAATCACACAACATCAACTAGTCCCCAGGAAAAATACGACCTGTGGCCCCTTTACTACGCTTTTATTCTTTGATTGCAAAAAGGGTTTCCAGCATTTTATTCATATTCTAAATTTGGAGGACCCACATTCGTGACAGTCTATTTTGGGTCCATCAAATTTTTTATTTTTACAACAAAGAACAGCATGCATTTCAAACTTTCTGGTAGCTGGTGAAGGTCTACGTTTCAATTTCCAGCAGCTATCCTTGCAATTTAGCTCAGTTTAGCTGCAATTCATCTTCTAATCAGCACAGGTTTTCTGCATTGTTTCATATCTGTCCAGCTCCACGGCTTCAATCTCAGACCTTGCAAACTCCTGCATTTTTCTGGTTAGCAGTTAGCATCAAATAGAGATGGAAGGTAAGTTCCTTCACTTCAATTTCTAATCCAAACAGAATTTTCAAAGCCAAAGCAAGTTAAGATCGGACTTAAAATGTTCGATGCAACATTTGTCGGATATGCCCAAAACGGTAGTGCATATCGCTTCATAGTCAGACATTCCTGATCTTCATGTGGGTACAACCATAGAATCTCGAAATGCAATATTTTTTGAAGACGTGTTTCCAAATAAGAAGAAAAATGTTCAAAATAATGACAACGGAAGTTCTAACAAAGATAATGTTCCAGAACTTAGTTGTCATAAAAGGGCTATTGACACTCAAAGCGAAGAGCCACATCGGAGCAAACGGACTAGAGTTGAGAAATCGTTCGGGCCGGATTTCATGACATTCATGTCAGAAATGGACCCAAGAACACTAAGCGAAGCACTCTCTGGTCCCGACGGCCCATTGTGGAAAGAAGTTGTCAATAGTAAAATTGAGTCCATCATGAATAACCATACTTGGGAATTAGTAGACCTTCCTTCTGGTACTAAACCATTAGGTTGTAAGTGGATACTATAACCCAAGTATGAAGCTGATGGATCGATTGACAAGTATAAGGCCAGACTTGTAGCTAAAGGGTACAAGCAACAAGAAGACCTTGATTACTTCGATACCTACTCACCGGTGACAAAGATTACGTCCATACGAGTGTTGATAGCCATTACAGCATTGTATGACCTTGAAATACACCAAATGGATGTTAAGACTGTGTTCTTAAATGGTGAGTTGGAAGAAGAAATCTACATGGAGCAACCCGATGGATTCATAGCTCCTGGAGCTGAGGGAAAGGTGTGTCGACTTGTTAAGTCATTGTACGAACTTAAACAAGTACCAAAGCAATGGCACGAAAAATTTGACAAAATAATGCTGTCAAACGAATTCAGAATAAATGAATGTGACAAATGCATTTATGTCAAAAGCACACCTGAGAGTTATGTAATCGTCTGTCTATACGTAGACGACATGCTCATAATGGGAAGTAATCATGATATCATCATGAGTACTAAAAAAAAATGTTGACCAATAGTTTCGACATGAAAGATATGAATCTAGTAGATGTCATATTGGGAATTAAAATTCTCAGGACGTCCGATGGGATAGTTTTAACACAATCCCATTATGTAGAGTCAGTATTGAAAAGATTCAATGCATATGATCTCTCTACAGTAAAAACACCTATGGATCTAAGTCAATACTTAGCGAAAAACCATGGTGAACCCATATCGCAATTGGAATATTCTCGTATAATTGGCAGTTTGATGTATCTCACAAACTGTACTCGTCCGGATATTGCCTGTGTGGTCAACAAACTGAGTCATTTTATGAGCAATCCAAACAACACCCATTGGAAAGCACTGATGCGAGTTCTTAGATATTTAAAATATACTATGAACTACGGATTACATTACGGAAGGTATCCCACAGTTTTGGAGGATATTGTGATGCTAATTAGATCTCCGATACAAAAGACTCCAAATCCACTAGTGGATATGTATTCACGATCGGTGGAGGAGCAGTATCTTGGAAATCCACTAAGCAAACATGCATAGCTCGGTTATCAATGAAATCCGAGTTTATAGCACTTGATAAAGCAGCTGAAGAAGCTGAATGGTTGCGAAATTTCTTGGAAGATATTCAGAGCTGGACAAAACCTGTGCCCGCCGTACTTATCCACTGTGATAGTCAATCGGCAATTGGAAGGGCACGGAGTAGTATGTATAATGGTAAGTCACGACATATACGTCGTCGACATAATACCATTAGGCAGTTGATCTCGAACGGAGTGATTGCAATCGATTATGTCAAATCTAAGGATAATTTGGCAGATCCCCTAACGAAGGGGCTAAATCGAGATCAAGTATACTGCTCATCAAGAGGAATGTGATTGAAAATCTACAACTAAAAACGACTGAAGCGGTAACTCAACCTTGTTGACTGGAGATCCCAAGATCTTGGTTCAATGGGACAACAAAGTTACAGAAGTTGTGTAACAGCACAAGAGAAATAATTATCTCTACTATCCCAATCCTAGGATGATTTGGTGGTGTCCTACCATATGTAGTGAGAATAAGCTTATGCTTTTAATGACTTCTATACCTTTAAGGTGGAGTATGGTAGGATACTCTTGATAGAAGTGTCACCTATGTGAGTGTGAAGACAGGCCACTTCAATGAAACACTCATGAATCCAAGATGGTGTCCATGGCCGAAATGGAACCAACCATGAGAACCAAAAGTGGGTGAGATAAGTCTCTGTGTGGGTGTTATTGTCTTAGTATACACCAACAGCTGAGCAGTTCAAGACATAACGTTCACTGCGCAGCCTAGTATGCTCGATAGCATTCCACTACGGAAGGTTCAAAGCCACAAGTTACCTTTCCCGATGCATTGACTTATCGATTGGACTCTTGTAAAGTGTCAGCATGCATACATGTAATACATGCATTAATTTCCATTCATGTGGGGGATTGTTGGATACAATTTTGATGTCATCGATCGTTGAAAGTCAAGTTTGACTTCAAAATCGAAATCTACGTTTCACGTAGATAAATCTGGACTATTTATTTGCTCAAAACCGATTAAGGGTGAATAAGAAATTAATTATTCAAGATACGCTCAATGGTTGCCGTCAGATCAAAGATCTGGACAGATCGCAAGAAGGTGCGATTTGGAGCGTCGGATCAAAGATCTGAATGTGAAGAGGGAGAATGGATCTGAGGCGTCGGATTAAATGTTCTAATCTGACGGCCGAGATCAAGATGGATCTGAAGAGTTATAACTCTTCAGATCAAGGGACGAGATTAACGACCTTTAAAGGGTTATACCCTTTCGTTATAAACGGTCCAGATCTGTCCGAACCAAAGGGTACTTACCTCTTCACTCAATATAAATAGATCCCTCCACTAGATCATTTCAATCATTCAAGCATTGCAATCTAAAGCATTTGCACTCATCCATCTTCTGCATCGAGAGTCTAAAAAGCCTGCGAAAAGGTTCGCCGGTCTCGGAATTTGAAGTGCTACTATTTCGAGACGATGTCGTTGTATCTTGGAAACGAATTGCTGCTATCCGTGAGCACCAGTAGCGGAGCAATATCGTTTTACGGAGATAGTGTCGAACACTAGCCTCGACGTAAACCAATCAGTTTGCTTCCTCCGAGCAACCTCCCAGAAGATCCGACGGTCGTTAATTGACTAAGTCAAATACCGAGGAGATAGCAACCTCCCGGAAGATCTGACGGTCGTTAATCGACTAAGTCAAATACCGAGGAGATAGCAACCTCCCGGAAGATCCGACGGTCGTTAATCGACTAAGTTAAATACGGAGGAGATAGCAACCTCCCGGAAGATCCGACGATCGTAAATCGACTAAGTCAAATACCGAGGAGATACAGGTATTGTATAAGTTTCCAACAACAAGTGCCACTAAGAAGATCCACTAATGAAAGGAAATCCACATTTTTCCATAATTATATTTATCTCGAAGAATATGAGTTTGACATAGGGTTAGAAGGTGATCTTATATCATTTTAAAAAGTCAAACAATGCTCTAATCCCAAAAGATAGATCGAAGCAATGAAAGAAGATATGAAGTCTATTACAGACAATGACATTTGAAAACTTATCAAATTGCCTGAATGAACGAAACTTGTTGGTTGCAAATAGATATTTAAAAACCAAATGAGATTCAAAGGGAAATATCAAAAAGTATAAAGTTTGCCTTGTTGCTAAGGGGTTCACTCAAAAGGAGGATATTGATTACAAAGAGACTATCTTATTGTTTCGATGAAAGACTCATTTAGGATAATCATAGCACATGTGACTCATTATGACTTGGAGTGATATTAAATGGGCATAAAGACTGCATTAGTAACATTGAGGAAACTATATACATGATGCAGTCAGAGAACTTTGAATTGGAATATTCGAAGCACCAAGTATGTAAGTTAAAGAAGTTCATTTATATCTTAAAGCAGACATCCCGGCAATTATACCGAACATTTGATCAAGTTGTTACTTCATATGGTTATAAGGAGAACATAGTTGATCAATGTATATATATCAAGTTCAGTGAGAATAACTTATTCTATATATGAATGATATTTTGTTAGTAAGCAATGATAACAATTTACTAAATCAAACCAAGTCATTTCTATCAAATAATTTTGAAATGAAAAATTTTGGTAAAACATCTTGTGTATTATGCATTCAGATTTTTGTGATTGTTCAAAGGGTATACTTGTACTTTCACAATAAGCTTATATTGGAAAGTTACTCAGTCGATATAGCATGCAGAACTGTACTCCTTGTGATACACTTATAGTTAAAAGTTATAGATTTTGCTTGCAACAATGTCCATAGCGTGAACTTGAAATAAAGGAAATGCAAAAACTCCCTTATGCATTGGCTATAGCGAGTCTAATGTATACACAAGTGTGTACACGTCTCAATATTGAGTGCATTATGATGTTAGACATATATATGAGTAATCCTAGATAAATGCATTGAAAAGCTACGAACAGTGTTATGAGGTATCTTCACGGAACTAAGGAGTACATGTTCACATTTTAGAGGTCATCATCTTGAGATGGCTAGATATTCATACTCTAATTTTGTTGGATACTTAGATAGTAAGAGATCTACCTCAAGTTATGTACTCATACTAGCAGGAGGAGTTATATCATGGGAAAACATCAAACAAATACTTATAGCGACTTCCACAATAGAGACAGAATTTATAATATGCTTTAAAGCATCCCATTATGGGATATGATTGTGGATTGTTATCACGACACTATAGATCTTTAATGGTATTGATAGGCCATTGAAAATCAACTGTGATAATAAAGTTGCAGAATTATATTTCAAAAGTAATCACAGTTTGTCGAGATCTAAACACATTGATATCAAGTTCTTGGTGATTAAAGAATGAGTTTAAAGTGGTCTTGTGACCATAGACCATATCGACATAGATTTCATGTTAACGGATCCACTTACCAAGATTTAGTCTATGAGGTATTTCATCAGCATGTATTGAACATGGAAATTCTTTCTTTGGATGAAGTATCCATTTAGTAATTAAGGATCTATATTTAGTATTTGATGCTCGAATATTTGGTTTATTATACGTACTCAGGTTTCAATAAGGCTGTATATGAACTGAGCATTCATGAACAAATTTAGTGTTCAGCTTGATAAAAGCTTGTTTATGTTTGTTTAATACATACAAGATCAATTAAATAAGCAAGCTTGAATAGCTCGATACATATGTATTCAACTCATTAACATTCATGAACAATGTTCATGAATAATATTCGTGAACAACGTTTCAACATACTAAATAAATAAAAAAAACTTTCAAAATGAACATACATTGAATTATCAAACTCAATAACCAATCAAATAAGAAAAAGTTTTAAATAATCAAATAAGCTTGAATTGAGAGTTCGATAACATCTAAACAAATCAAGTTTAAGCCAAGCTTGAACCAAACTCAAGCTCATAAAAAAATCAAGCCAAACTTGAACAATTATTTTAATGTCTTGGTTCATTTTAGGTTCGGCTTGGCTCGTCTGTTGCCTTATTAAATAATATTAAACACTCCAAAGCTTGACTTGACCTGACTTGGCTTGTTTACAATCTTAGGTTTTAAATATATAAATGTCTTTTATTTTTGCACTTGGAATGAAAATACAATGATTTACTATATCAATTTGCATTTGATGTTTGTAAATGTGATATAAATTCGTTGGAATCATAAGGATAATCTTGGTTTACTATTGCAGTCTACATAAGGTATTTGTAAATATGATTGACTTGTTGGATTCATATACAAGATTAGTTGAGAATTGGCATGTAGAACGCATTTCATGTAATTCTAGTACTACACCTCCACCTTATACCTATATTATTGATGATATAGATATTGTCATTATTGTTAGGGCTTGTTACAAGTTAGGTAGCCATAATTTCTTTAGTCATGTACCAATAAAATTTGTGGACCAGGTTGTGTTTAAGGGGATACTTAACTCATAAAGTTTGACACTGTTGAGTTCAACTAAGATTTTAAATGTATGTTGTAATCATATGTAATCCAAGTGGGAGAATGTTGGAGTATTTTTTTTATATTTGGGGTTACATGTTAATTAACAACATGTTGATATGTTGTTGTGAATATAACCCGATATGATGATCTTGATTGTGAGTTCATATGTTATTGGAAGTGCTTGATTGTTAGTTTATATATTATTGGATGTGAGATTATCCGTGTGAAACCCATTAGCTTGATAATCTTAATAATGTTGTGTGTTATGACCAAAAGAAATTTAGATATCTCCACAATGGTATGATACTGTCTACTTTAGGCCTAAGCCCTCATGGTTTTGCTCTTGGCTTTCCCAAAAGGTCTCATCCCAATGAAGATATTATTATTCCTTATAAGCCTATGATCTTTCTCATGTGTTTTAGATGTGGGATTATGTTTGCAACCTTGCAATCCCAACATGTTGGATTGTTAACAAGTTTAAGTTTAAGATTTATAAGGGTTATGATCCCTACTAGATTAGGGTAGGAAACAAAATCTCATCTCATCCCATCTAAGAGAGACTCAAGAACCATGCTCGTAACTCCAGTGGAAGATTAGATCTATTGCCCCTTCATCGTCTACGACATCCAAATTGAAATCAAGACTATGATAACATTCTTTGATTGAGGTTAGATTTATGGATTTCTGCATTTATTGTTTTATGTCGACAATATCACATGGCAAAAGGTAACTTGCTCATCCCAAACATCCCTCACCGCCAACTCCATAGCGAGATGAAAAAAGTCATGATAACCAAGAGACCTCTCTAGGTGGTAGGGATTTTATTTTCTAATAAATTATTCTCCCGTAAATATCTTCGACAATATTATGATCCTACGTGTAGAATCATTTTGTTTAATTTAGTTGCATAAACTAGTATGATTCATCAATTTTGTATCATCTTGTCCTTCTTAGACTACCATATAATGTCATTTAAGGTGCTCTTCCAATAGTAAATGAAGATTTATAAAAGTTTCCAAGCAAGTTTTTTCATCTGTTGTTTTCAAGAAAATGTTGTGAGTTCTCTAAGGCTACGTACATTTGGTACGTTTATTTTTCATTTTCATTTTTCATAAAATATGTGGTTTTTTCGAAAATGTGTTTGTTTGTATTTTCCAAACTTGTTTTTCAGAAAAAGATATAGCATTTTCTGAAAAAAAATAGAAAATAAAATAAAGTCATTTTTCAGAAAATAAAAAATATAATTATTTAAAAAATAAAAATAAAAAATAGAGTAAATCAAACGCTCCCTAAGTTTTTCTATTTGATGATGTGTTTCTTTGGGGGAAATAATTTTTCAGTTCTCCATATATTCTAAACACAAACATAAAATAACAAAATATATATATATTGATAATTTCACTGTGAGTGTTTTTTGATTGCGTCGAGTATATACGTAATAAACCTAGAAGATAAACTAAATATTAGATGTAAACACAAAATTCTATTTAGGTGTAAGTAAAAATTCTGTTAAACATAATAAATTCATCAAACAACTGAATTTAAAAATTGATAATTAAATTTTCTTCCTAAAAAATTAAATTTTAATTAATTTAATTTGATTTCAATTTTAAATTTTTTATTCGATTAAATTGAATAAAGAAATAAAAATTGAACAGATAAATTTTTCATGGAATTAAAAAAATCATGGCTTCATTAAATCTCCTATTATTATAAAAATTTATTTATTTAATTTTTATTAGAAAATTCTATTAGTTAAAAAAATTGATTAGTTCAATTTTTGATTAATTCTATTTGATTTTAATCATATTATGGACACTACTTCTAATCTATGATTTCACTTATTATTATATTTATTTATTTATAATACCTCTAAAATGAAAAGATTAAAGGGCTATAAATTTTTTAGAAATGATTTTGATTTATTAAATAAGTTGTTGGGCTGCTTTCTCTAATGGGCCTATCAAAAGGCATGGGGGAGGTTCCGTGCTGGCGCACGTGCTTTTAGCATGAGATATTGAGATATCTCCAACTCCAATCGAACGCTGGATTCACTTTATAATAGAAACCTCTTATCGCCTCGTCTCGTCTCTCTTGCCCTCTTGCCGCTTCCCTCCCGTTTCTAGGGTTTGTGTTTTTTTCCCTCATCGCGAGGCTTCGATCCGCAAAAGGATGATGCAGCCGGCGGGAGGGATGGGTCAGGGTGCGATGGGCGACCAGCAACACCAGGGGCAGCAGTGGGCTTCGATGCCTCCGCCGCCGTCGCAGGCTCAGTATTACCAGATGCAGCCGCAGCCGATGTGGAACAACCAGCCCTCGCAGGTGCCCCCGCCGGTGCCGTACCAGGCTCCTACTCAGGTGCCGTACCAGACTACTCCGCCGGTGCCTATGATGGCCTCGGCGGTGCCGCAGCCGGCGTCTGCAGATGAGATCCGGACGCTGTGGATGGGTGACCTGCAGTACTGGATGGATGAGAATTACCTCTATGGCTGCTTTGCCCATACTGGAGAGGTTGCACTTCCTTCTCTCTCCTCATTGGTTGAATATTTGTCATGACTTACTCTCTCTTTTTTTTTATCCGGGCCTGTTTGCGAATTTTGAAAGATTGATTCTTTGTAAACGTAATTTAAAATTAAACTGGGGTTGCGTCCGAGATTAGCCAACGCTAATCCTTTCCCTTCCTAGGGTTTCACTCTCTGATTTGTTCTTTCGTGTTGCACAGTCTGGTTGATTTTGATGCTTAACTTATTTGTTTTTGCAATCGTAAATGTAACACTACTGGTGGATCAAGAAGGCTTTTATTTTTTTGCATTATTTCCGCTGTGTGTAAATTATGTTTTATTCTGACCTGCTGAAATTGATTCTAATTGGCTTGGGTTGTATGTGTTATAAATGTTTGGTTACTTAGTTCTTTTATCTGAAACATCTTTTATCCTTGTCCTTTGAATAAGAACAGCAAGACCAACAAGCTGTCATTCTCAGTAAATTGAGCCATGGAAATCTCGTTTTCCCTTAACCTTTCTAATTTTTGTTTACTTGGAGGGAAGGAAATAGAAAGAAATTGAAATAGTTTTAGTGAAGAAAGGAGAAAAGAAATAAACTTATCTTATTTGCCATTTTATTCCATATGTTTTTCTTGCTTTGGTGGAACTGGATGTTGAGAAATATTCTACCTTGCTAATTTGTGTTCATGAACTTTCTTATCTTCTGCCGCGGCCTCGATTGTTGTTTGAATCCTCAATTTCCTTCATTTTTTCTTGTTTAAGTACTCAAGACATTGTATTCTACCAATGGTTTAAAAAGGTTACACACTGGTTCACTTCATCATGAATAATGATCCCCTAGATAGGTCCTTCTTACAAGATACACAACAAACAAATAAGAAGTGATCACATATAGTATAACCATGTTTGGTTTCAGTAACCAGCCAATTTGTTTATGAGAAAATTTTTATTATTCCCTGTCATAGATGAGCCAGACTTCTTGACTTGTTTACACCATGTTTGTTGAGTTAGTTTCTTATGTTATGTGAATTTGATTATTTGTGTTCATTTTTTGTGCGCACTAGTCTTTGAGGCCAAGATGCCTTTTCTTCCACTTGGGCAATTCATTTTCATCCTCAATTTAGTTATAATTTGTATTTTAGTTTACATAAGATATTGTTCTCTAATTTTGACATTACCTATTAATATTGTTGTGGATTTGTCACTTATTAAAGGAATCATATTTGTGTTTCAGATGACAGAACACAACTATGATCTACAATCTTATGACTAGATTGTGATAGATCCTTCTAGTGCTGTATGTTTTGCATGAGAGGGAACTTGGATATGAAATGCATACAGCTTGCTGTGTTGTTCTAGTTTTTTATATGATTCTTAACCAATCTACTTTTGCCTTTGAATTTTTTTTTTCATCTTTTGTTTCTTTCTGCTATTGCATAAAGCTGCTTCTCTTTTGATACATATAATTTTGTATTGGGGATAATCTGACTTGTGATCACTCACTAAATGACAGGTTGTTAGTGTAAAAGTTATTCGGAATAAGCAGACTGGGCAATCTGAGGGTTATGGTTTTATTGAGTTCATAACCCATGCAGCAGCTGAACGAGTTCTTCAAACTTACAATGGTCAAATGATGCCAAACATTGAGCAAACTTTCAGGCTTAATTGGGCAACATGTGGAGCAGGTGAGAGACGTGGAGATGATGGTGTTGACTACACAATTTTTGTTGGTGATTTGGCAGCAGATGTTACAGATTACTTGTTACAAGAGACATTCAAGAGTCGATATTCTTCAGTTAAGGGTGCAAAAATTGTGACTGATAAACTTACTGGGCGCTCTAAAGGCTTTGGCTTTGTTAGATTTGGGGACCCAAATGAACAATCAAGTGCTTTGTCTGAGATGAATGGAGTTTATTGTTCAACCAGACCTATGCGAATTGGTCCAGCTGCTAACAAAAAGAATTTGGGTTCTCAACAATATTCTGCTGATGGTGAGTAAAAGTGAAACCATTTTACTACCTTTTTCCTGTAATTTTACTATACAGATGCTTTCCCATGTTTTATTGAGTTAGACCTATTGTTTCTTTAATGGTTCCATGTCTTGTCTTATAATTTATTCTTTGAAAAGTGTTTAGTTTGTAAGAGAAAATTGTTGAATGTTACTCTTTGATTTCCCCCCTTCTTATTCACTTGAATTATGGCGAAGTATTTCTCCAATTGTTATTCCTTCCCTCATGCACTTTTGTGAAATTTAGGCTCCTTTACGCATAGCTCTAGAAAAGACTTATATAAAGACTCATGTTGTCTCAGAGCAGGATGCCATGTGCCTTCATATAGGGCTTGGAATTGACTTCAGCTGAGATCCATATCTCCCCATTTAGGTCAGTGTTCTTGATTATATAACAGCTTGGTCCTTTCATGTTTGTGGCATCTTTTGCTACTTTCCCTTTAGTTAGAGTGTTAATTTCCAAAATCTATCTACGCTCTCAATTTACTTCAGGTTCTTATTCTGTGGCATCTTCTGCTACATTTCCTTTTAATTTCAATGGTTTATTCAAAAGCTGTGTATGCTCCCGTTCTTTAGACTTGGCCTTTAATAGGGTTTTCCATTCCATTTTGCAATTAAAATTCGTGGGCCATCCCCACCTCTTATGGCAATGAAGGGACGGAATGCACAATTTTGCACGCAAAAATATAAGCACACAAAAAATTTATTGATGTGTTTTGAAGTTTTAAGTTTGCATTGAATTTTACCTTGAGCAAGAGGACGGAATGCAAAATTTTGCATCCCCATTTGAATTTTTATTTGAGATCTGCCCAAGGTATGTGGCAGTGCAGCATTAATTGATGCATGAAATTATTGCCCAAGTATTATAAATTAAGAAGTATTCACTGCATCGTTTTACATGGATACAATGAATTAAGTTTTGTTGCACCAAGTAGTATAACCATCACATGATTGTGCAATTAAATGGCGACTAATATGCATTCTCAGATACTATAGATGAAGGTATATTTGCAACCTTGGAGGAGCCTTGTTGGTTTATTTATTCTTTTGAAAACACTATAGGTTGCTATGTTCAAGTTTTCACATTTGATGACTTCCATAGAAGGGAAATCAAATTCAGTTTGTACTTGGTAATGTGAGAAGATTATTATACTTTGGCATGTGTTGCATGCATCTTGATCATCATCCAGTAATGTATCACCAAGATTGATTTCTTCCAGGGCAAAAGTTCATATGCATAATGTGTACCCAAATGATTTGGGGAAGTTTTCTTCAAGAATTCTTATGTTCTTGCTTGCAGGTTCTAACCAGAATTTTCAAGGAGTTGAATCTGACAATGATCCAAACAATACCACTGTGGGTGTTTTTATTATTTCTTTTTTTTTTTTTGGCAAATAATAGAAGGTAATTGTGCCATCAATTGTGATCATTACTACCTTGGCTTTTAGATATTTGTGGGTGGCCTAGATCCAAATATCACAGATGACCTGTTGCGGCAAGCTTTTGGTGTTTATGGGGAGTTGTTATATGTTAAGATACCTGTAGGCAAGCGTTGTGGGTTTGTGCAGTTTGCCAACAGGTTTTGCTTTCAAGAAGAACATTTTCATTTTACCATATTATTTTTGTTTCTCTGGTATTCACATTTATGTCTATACTTGATTTGATTTTATAGGGCCAGTGCAGAGGAGGCTTTGAGACAACTAAATGGAACACCGTTGGGTGGCCAAAATGTCCGACTTTCTTGGGGTCGTAGTCCCGCAAATAAACAGGTTTTAGTAGTTCTCAGCTCGGTTAAAATTGTTGGCAGAGTATTCTGGACCACAAATCATCATAATTTGCATGCTTCTCATAACAGCCACAGCAAGACCCCAATCAGTGGAATGGAAACTACTATGGATACACACAAAGCTACGAGACATATGGATATGCCCTGCACCTCAAGATCCTAATACATATGGATATGCTGCATATCCTGGGTACAACTATCAGCAACAGCAGCCATAGGTTAGCATTGTCTTGTTAATATCGTCTTATCTTAACGTAGAGAACTATTCTGGTAGCTATTAAGCATTTTCATTGTAGTATGGCATGGTAGGTGGAAAATTTGATATGCAAGTTCCTGATTGCATCTCAGATCCTGAAACGATGTTGTGCAAATGCTATACTCAGATTCTTATGGGGCATCTAGTGATTCTTATGCTTAATTTAACTGATAGCTTGTCATTTTGAGGCTTTGATTTTTGTTCAGTCTGTCCAAGTCGATTTTAATATTCTTTTTAATTTTTTTATACCTTTATAAATTTATTTGCAATAACTACATTTTTGGCTAGAAGAAAGTTCATATAATAATTGGCAATTGATCTTGCTATGCCTCCCATCTTAAATTTCATCTAGAAGGAACTAACTTTTGTCTTGCCATGCAGTGATTTACTTTGCTTACTAAATGCGCTGAGAAAACCTTGTGGTACCTGGGATCCAATCCTAGCCAATGAATCTTGTGCTTTAGCAACACTCATGCCTGGAAGAATATTCTGATTTCATAAACTTGGTGCAGGATGTAACTTTCAGGTTTCTGTTGCGTAACTAAGAGCTTTCTTTCAGTGTTGAACTAGATGTTTGTTGGCAATGTAATAATAATTATGGGATAGAACCTCATTACTTAATCGTACAATATTGTAATTCCTGTATCCTGCATGCCTATCGAGGTATGAACATTAGCTTTTTGAACCGAGTGATTGTCCATTAAAGAATTGTATGAATTGCGTAGATTCATGGTTTGTTTAAGTGTTACCCCCTTATTATGTGACCAAATCCTGGTGTTTCCCCCGTCAATTTCGTTTTGCTTTATTTCCAATTGTGCTTCTGCTTGAATCATGAGCTACGTGTGACGTTTTCGAAGTTGGATATACAAAGCCATATGATAAATGGTGTGTTATTTTCTTCTCCTTGTATTAGAAAATGGTGTTACTAATCGTGTAAATTGATTGCTTAATTTCATGTGGTAAAAGGTGATCATATTTATCTTAGATGGGTCAGTATCAGGGGTGAGGCGGTTCAGTATCGTTTGCCTCTAGGTTAGATGTAGACTAATAGGGGTGAGATAATTCACGGGGCTTTCGCATCCGCCAGAAATCAATTCTAAGTTTATCTATGGCAACATCTTCAACCGTGGGGATGATTGCCCGAATAAAATCTTTTATCAATACTAAATTTATGCACAGTGATAATCGGAGATGACGATGAAGAGCCCAACAAGGTTTTATTTGAACGTCGGAAAAGCTTTGTTTGAGATATTTCAGTGCAAAGCCTGCAGGCGATACATAGTACAGTGGAAACAATGTAGAACACATTGCTTGTGTTGAGCTGCACGTCTGGGCGGACGACCAGCCGTGGGTTCTTGAACACCTCAGCGCATGTAACATACTGTCTGGCGTTCTTCGCCACGATCTCAGCTGGGCCATTGGTTTACGGTGGACCTACACGAACCCACTAGGGTGCACCAGCTTTAGCACGCCATTCTCCCTCCGAGCAACGCCCATGATGACTCTTCTTGACTGAAATCAGGGGTGGACAACCTCTAGCTAGTCGGTTGACGCTGCGTTGATCAAGTCATAGAGAAAGAGATCCTATTGGAGGGATACTAACAATCTGGAAGAAATCAATAGGAAATAGAGGCCAGAAAGTCCTCCGCAGCCTCGCATTAATGGGTGACACGATGGGTGTCATACGCATGTACAAAAGTCTCGTCATATTTACGAAGTATCAAGCCGTAATCATTTCGACCCCATGCCTCTCGCATTCTCATTATGACCATCAGGCGCTTAGATTGATGTTTCACGCCTTCGACAGGATGGGTGATGGTGGGCAAAGGGGCTGTGGCCCATCAAAAGTATGGGCCCACATTAGAATGACTGAACGCGATCTGTAGTCGAACCTGGAGCTTGAACTAGAGTCGGGTCGTGAGCGTGAGCGTGATCTAGGGCGGGACCAAGAGTTTGAACTGGAACCGTGCCGAGTGCTGAGAGCGTGCGCTGTCGGGTGACGCTCCTCTGTGCCTAACCTCAACGGATTATTGACTTTTGACATGACTATATCACCTGTACAAGACTAACGATCCTCCCTTAGAAGGGTAGCCTTTGCTAAGAGTGTCAATTCGGATGAATTAGGTTGATTAGAAATTCGATCTAAATTCGAATTCAATCTCAAACTCCTAAATCTGAACTTGAACCCGACCAACCTGAACCAAACCCGACTAATCGGAAAAAACCGATTCAAAACAACTTTTTTTTTACTATTTCCCTTATAATTCTTCATTTTTATCTCAATACTCTATTATTTTTATACTAATATTGATATTAATATACATAAAAGTATCTTAATTTTCAAAATAAAATTTAAGTTAATCCAAAAAATACTAAATCTTAAATTTGGAACAACCCGAATCCGACCTGAAAAATTTCAACATGAAACCCTCCAACCCGATCCTGATTTTTTTAGATCGATTCGGATCAGATTTATTTTTGACACCCCTAATATTTTCTCATTCCGTACATCAATGACTAGGAACGTAGCAACTTTAGAGCAAGAGGGCACGTACCCTCCCCCCTACATTTAGGGATGGAAACAGGTTAGGCCAGGCCAGACTTTTGTCTTAACAGACCATGCCTGTATAGTAACAAAATGGCTTGACCCTATCCTATGGTCTGTTATAGGCTTTGTTCTTGACCTAAGTCTAGCCTGTTTAATAGTTTGGCCTGGCCTGCGGCCTGTTTACAAAGCTTGTAAGTTAGAACACTTTATACAAGTCAATAGACCAAAGCATTAAATAGGCCGAAAACCAACCTTAACGGGCATTGCATTATAAAGATCTCAAAACAGGTATTGCATCATACAAGCCTCAAAATAGGTCAGGCCTACAAATATGCATATGTATCTAATCATAACAGACCCAGGCGAGCCTGTCAAACTTGATAGTCTTTATATTGAGTCTGAGTTTGGCTTGATAAGAAAAATATGCTTTGAAACAGACCTGAATATTATCCTATTTCTAAATAGACCAAGCCAGGCCCGGGCATAGGCCTCTATCAAGTCGTCTGGCTTATTTTCATCTCTACCTATATTTGAGGAGAAAAAATTTATACATGAAAAAAATATAATTATAAATTTAAAACAGTTTAAACATTTTCATAAAAATCCAATTAAAATTCACCAACCCCTCCCCCTCCTTGTTATTTTTTTTAGAATTCTTCTTCTTTGAATCCCCTATTTTACTGTCAAAATTTTCCGCCACACATAACTATCAGTATTCTGAAAATCAGACCAGACCGATCGATCAGACCGGTTAAACTAGGAACCGGTCAGATTTTCGATCCGAATTGACTATGAAAATCGACTGCTCAAGAACCGGGTACGAACCGTTCTGAACCGATCGGAAACCGGTGAACTGGGCAAACCGAAAAAATCGGGCAAACCGATTTGGTTTATTTTATTTTTTATTTTTTATTTTTTTCCCCTTTTGCATTTTGCTGTCTTACTGAAAAATAAAAATTGAAAAATAAAATGTCAAAATCCTAATTTGTTTTCACCTAAAATCCCAAATGAATAAATTTGCTATTTGCTTGAATCCAATAGTTTTAAACTTGAATTTTTCTTTGAAACTAACTTTTTTTTTAAGAATACCGTGTTGAGTTCCTGACAAAAATATATCACATGCTCAACCTAGTTGATCCAATCTTGAAGAAAATAGTTGAGCAAGTTGTTAGTTTCATATATTTATATAAATACATATTTTATTATATATCGGTTATATCCTGATTGAACCTCTGAACCCTTACCTCGACCGGTTTGATATTTGGTCCGATTTTCAAAACCTTGATAACTATCATTGTCGCCCACATCGTTATCACCGTATATTGTTGCTGCTAGCAGCAGTCATTTGCTGTCAATGTCGTCATCGCTTCAACAACGCCCCTCTACAAACACCTGTTATCCAGATAATTTTTTTTACTAGATCTCCTTCGATTATGAATTAATATTGAAAAAACATATAGTTTTAATTTTTCATATATTTATATTTTTATTTGATAGTAAAGTATGTCAATTTTGTTTGTTATTTATTTTTAAATTATTTTAAAAAATAATCATTAAATTAGATGATGATGTATTTAAAATATTATGTTAATAATAAATTAGATAAAATATCAATGTTATGGCAAAAATTGTAATATGAACCCTACTTCAAACAAGATAAATTCACCTCCACCCTTCCTTTTTCTTGACAGTTAAGATGAATGAAATGGAGATTATTATAAATTTTATTTTATTAAATTACTAGTTAGGATGATTATTTAGATCACAATAAAAATTTTATACATAGAAATATAAAATATTACGAGAAAGTAAAATCATAGATGATTCAGACTTTTAGTATAAATTTTGGAGATTGACGAGTTATTATTTCAATTAGAATTAAAGGTTAAAATTAAAATTTTTAAATTTAAGTATGTTTTTAGCTTTTTGAAATTTTAAATTTAAATTTTTAATTAAAAATTAATGTATATTAATATTTGAAAATTTAAAAAATTATCCCTCTTAATCTAAAATCTTCTTGACTACGCCACTGATGGGCTGTGATGATGGCTTATCCTGTTGACACCGAGAGATTTCAAAGTCAAGGAGGGAGAGGGAGCGAAGACTCACCTGTCACTTCCATGGTTCTTGTAGCTGACGGTGGCGTCAGCAACAAAGTGAAAGCAAGCCCCGTCTCTCTCTCTCTCCTGATATCATTGGTCGACGTTTCGTATGGACGGTAAAGCTGCCGCCCTCGGATCCTCCACCCCTGTCCCGGGGTCCCGCTCGTTGACGATCATCGACGATTGTCCGATCGACGATCGAACATCATTAATAATTTTTTATCGTCGTCCCGAATTAGATGATATCCTCCGAGAAGGGTGAATCGGTCGGAAACATCGCATTGTAATCTCGTCGGATTCGACGATCAATACGGCAACATCACAATTGCGACGATATCCGACGGATTCACCGTACCCTCAGAGTATAGTTTTGTTCGGGACGACGATCGGAGGCCGCCGATGATATTCGATCGTTGATCGGACAGCTCGTCGACGATCGCTAACGAGCGGGACAGAGGACATAGGCCGGATCCGGGAAAGAGGATCCGACCTCAAAGAGGAACTTGATCGTGGTCATTTTACACGTCAGCTTTATCCTATTGAATATATATTTATATATGAATATCAAAAATAATTTTTTAAAAATTTATTTATTCGAAAAGAAATATAAAAAAATAAAAAAAATAAATGACACTGATAAAAATATTATTAATAAAATAAATCTCCTCTTTTACATCAATCTTATCTTGTGTTTAAATTGCCTCAAGGACTATGGTATAACAGTAGGGCGATTAATTGTTATCCTAGACATCTACGGTTCGATCCCCAGCTATAACATATTTGTAAGGATTTTTTCTCTAAATGAGGCACGAACCTTGAGATACTGGGCTTCTAGATCGCCCCGCATCGCTTCCCGATTTACCCTGGCGGCCAGTGGGAAATTTTCATCAGGCCGGGTCGATCGTACTATGTTGGAAAAACCTCCGTTTAAATTAATAGCTTAAGAAATAAGAAAAAATCATAAAATAAAAAAATTATTTTAAAAAGAGATAAGGTCTAAATAATTTTTTAAAAATAAAATTAATTCTAATAATTTTAAACTAATTAAAAATTTTAAAAATACAAAAATTAAAAATTATCAAAAATATCTAAAATATTAAAAAAAACTCAAAAATTATTTTAAAAATTAATTTACTAAAATTAATTTTTAAAAAATCACGGAGTGCTCCTGTATCAATTCTCCACTTCCACGAGCCCGCCAGAAGTTTATTATAATAGGAATCAAATCGTTCATGAATTAAGGAATTTCATCACTTTGTTGATCATGGTCATTTTCCTCTTCCATAGGAAACGTCGACCGATGAATCCAACAAGAGAGAGAGGATGAGAAGAACGAGAGGGCCTCACTTTGCCGCTCACGTACGTCAATGGCAGCTATAAGAAGAATGGAAGGGCTAGGTGAGTCTTCGCGCCCCCTCCCTCCTTAACTTTGAAGCCTCTCGGTGTCGGAGAGGTCAGAGGAGCACCACCACCACAGTCATCATTTCAATATACTACTCATCAATCATCATGGGCGTCGCTCGGAGGGAGAACGGCGTGCTGAAGCTGGTGCACCCCGGCGGGTTCGTGGAGGTCCACCGCAAGCCGATGGCCGCGGCCGAGATCATGGCGAAGAACCCCAGGCACTACGTCACCCGCCCGGAGGTGTTCAAGAATCCGCGGCTGGTCGTACGCCCGGACGCGCAGCTCAACACCGGCGATGTGTTCTACATAGTTCCCAACCATACTCTGTATCGCCTGCAGGCTTCACAGTACTGAAATGAAATGAAATGAAATGAAATGTCTTAAACATGCTCTGGATCTCCTCCGACGTACGTTCCAATAAAACCTGCTTGTTTTCCTCCTTTTTTTTTTAACTCCCTTGTTTACGTCACAAGAGTTGATTCATATATGCATGCTCTTGATTTTGAGAACCTATATTTCCTGATTGGAAAATAAAAAAATAAAAAGGTGTCTCGATCATTGGATGTTTGTATCTAAAATACTCCTTATTTTCTAGATTCAAATTGATTGTTGAAGGAGAATGTGTTGTGACAGCTTGTTCTGGTGGAAATTGCATTCAGAAATGGCGATTGCTCGATCCATTACTTCACCAAATGCTGTATAGTTTTATCCACCAGAAGAAGCTTGGAAGTAGAAGATTCAAAATGTTTTATGAAAAGTTAATTTGGGAATTTAATTACTTTCTTTCAATATTCTTATTCTTATGTTATATTTTGATTTGGCTACTTCTTGAAGATAAACCACAGTGGCCCTTTCTTGCGTGACAAAGTGCAAGAAATGATGAAAAAAACAATCAATCATTAATTAAAATTTTGAAGAAGTACATATCGACGCAATTCATAAGCAAAATAAAAAAACGACAATGAACTATTAATTTCCTCCTATATATATACGGCAAAAAGAATGCTGCTGCAAAAATGATTCATCTCTCATCCATGGCGCTGGAAACGCACAACTCTAATCACCTCCTCTTCACAGCTTCGCCTGCAACACCATAGGTGAGATAAGATATTTCAATCACTATCAGGCAAAGTTCTCTCATTCAAGAAGAAGCGTGCTACCTGAGAATAAAGAAAGGTTCCGAGTATGGCAATGGCCGTGCCGAGGGCATTCACGGGCCGGACAGGCGTGCGGAAGATGATGATGGAGGAGACGATAACCGATATCCGTTTCATGGTGTTTCCGACACTAAATGTCAATGGAGAGATTTCATCCAACGACATGTAGGAAACCTGGTTGTACAAATGATAGAACACACTCTGTGCTGCCACCCACCTGTTCCAGAAAAGTTGCATGCAATGCAAAAAGAGTGAAACCAATTCGAGAGAAAAAGAAGAAAGCAAAATCTAGCTACTTAATTCAAACAAAATTGGAAGAAAAGACAAGTTTACCAAACAAAACGAGGACCAATCTCTGAGATGGCCTTTTGCCAACCAGCTGCCCAAGCCTTGGGACCTTCCACGGCAATTGCAAATGGTGTGAGTATCGACAGGGATAACAGAGAGAGGCAGGCGTAGTAGTTCATCCCACTGACAGACTTCCCGGTCATTCCTCTCTTTGAGAAGATGTTTCTGAATACAAACGCAAGATTCGATATCATTGCGCCCATGAAGCCTGCAATCAATGCAAACAAGCATGAATCATAGCTAGCTATAAGATTGAAACATCACTTTGTTTGAATCGTATGTACCGGTGATATTAAAATTCAGCTCCGTTAGGGCAGACAAGGCGCAGCCACCGATGATCGGCAGAAGCGAAAGATAAACCAACACAGGGAAAGCTTCTCCAAGGAGAAACCTTGATACCAGAACTGTGAAAGCTGGCTCCCCACTCTTGATTATGTGCGTGAACGACACGGCTACCTTCGACATGCTCACTGTGGCTGCTACATGCCCGATGGTGTGCGCCACGGCGACCTGCAATCGATTGGAAAACTCCATTGTCAGAATCCAGGAACCGAGAAGGAAGAATCGGCAAAAGAGGAATAAAAAACCCAATTTTTTTGCTTACCGGAGTTAGGGATTTCCAGAAGCCCAAATCGGTCTTGGGCGCCTCGGTAACCCTAGCAGCCCAGAAGGCGAGCATTATGAGGGAGCCGGCGGCGAGGGAGAGCGTGGAGGTCAGCCAAGGGTAGGGGAAGGCGTTGAGGACCTTCTTGTTGTAGATGTTGAACACCACGTTCAGCGCCCACCACGTCGCGAAGTAAAATCCGATCTTGAGCTTCTGCGCCGCCGCCGATCGGCTCTCCTCCTCGCCGCTGAGCGGGACGGCGTCGTTCCTGCTCGCCTCGTTCGCCCTGGTCACAGAGGATGGGAATCGAGGCCTCGCAGAGTACAAACCTCGGCTTGGGGTTAGGTAAAGGGGCTTATGAGCGGAAAGGGAACTCGGGGCCACGTCGCACAAGAAAGGAACTCGAGGACGAACACAAGATCTCGGCATACGAGCCACCGAAGGCCTTGGCAGCGCGGCAGCAGAAATGGCCGGGAAAGAAGAAGCCATGGCGGAGCAGAGCATCGTCGCGATCGATCGAGTGGAAGATGGATGGCGAAATCCTGCTCGATAGAACGAAAAGTGAAGCGCTTTGTAAGAGGAAGGGAAGGTATTTATCAGGAGCCGTTCGAGACCGTTTCTAAAAACAGAAAGTTTTATTTTTCCCTTTAATTTTAATATTTTGACCAAATATAATAATTAATATAAATTGACGGTGTCGACTATTTCATCTTTCAGTTTAATAACCTAAGACAAAGGAATTTTTTAAAAACTTTTATGTAAAAATTTAGATTTTTATTTAAAAATTTTTGTTCTGGAATTTGGATTATTCAACTGGCAGTTATTAACATAATTTTTCAATTTTAAGTTAAAACTACTTAAATTATGCGACTATTATTGTAAACTACTGAATACTAAATTAATGATGATAAAACTTTAATTTCTTAAAAACTATAAGAAATAATTTTGTTACCGAGTATTAACATGTTAAGAAGAAAAAAAATTTATCTTAACTAATTAAATTTTTTAATAAATAATTGATTAAATTAATAAGTCGTCCATAAATAAATAAATAAATAAATATATATATATATATATATATATATTAAAAATAATAAAATATCACTCTATCTATTTTTATTTTAAAACTGTTTTTATTATAATATTATTATACCAGGGATGTTATACAAAGGGATAACGCAACTATTTAAAAGTAGAGCAATAATACACAATATCAACAATATGAATACACAATATGAATATAAAATTTAACATGAATGACTTAATATTTATTTATACATGTAAGATTATCATTCAGATATCCTTGGTGGTCTCCGAACACCGTCTTGTACTAAATTATACCGTGGAAGCACGGTAAATCCATTGACTTTTATGCTCTAAATTCACATTATGTATCATTTTTTATAAAATTATTCTTATTTTGTCATATTTATTATATATGAAATATTATTATATCAAAATATTTGTTTATACATTTAATTAAAATTAAATCCATATTGTTGTACCACATATTGTCCATAATTATTATAATAATTTTGAATTTATTTTAATTAAGTTTAAATAGTTTTAATTAAATTTAAATAATTTCAATTTGTTCGACGACATTGAGGAGAAATCATCCTCTAAAAGATTGAGACAGTTTCTAAACAATATATTTTCCTTGTCTTTCAATATTTTTATCGAATCTAATATATTTTGATGGTGTCAGCTTCAATATTTCAGTTTAATAATCTAAATTTAAGGATTTTTTTAAAAAAATTAACTAAAAATTTAGAATTCAATCGACCGGACAATTTAAGGTGCACATTTATTCATGAGCACCACGTACATATTTAATATTATTTTTCTTTTTTAAGATTTAGAGCGGTAAATTACCATTAAATCCCCAATAACCCTTTGAACTTTACAATCACTCCCCACATAAGTTTTTCTTTGTTTTTACTCCCTGATGGATTTGAGTATAAGAGGGAAAAAATTGAGTATACATCAGTGAAAACTGAGTATAAAATGGTAAAACTTGAGTATAAAAGAATGAAAATTGAGTACAGGGTTATTGATGTTGTGGATGCAAATTGTCATACTCAGTTTTCTAATTTTTATACTCAATTTTCTTCGAATAATACTCACCAAACATCACATCAGGGACTGCATGCAAAGAAATATTTGTGTAGGGATTACATGCAAAGTTGACTTGGTAAGTGGGGAGTTTAGGAAAATTTACCCTTAAAATATAGTATTTAAGTTAAAGAGAGTAAAAAAAATTTTAAAAAATAAAATTAAAAAGACGAGATGCTTAAGAATGGAATCATCTGTCTTCAATCGACTGTCTATCATTAAAATTCTGCTCTAATTTGGATTATTCAACTGACAGTTATTGGCTGAATATTTCAATTTTATGTTAAAACTATGTAATAATCTGGCCATAATTGTAAAATTTTGCATTTAAACCATTGTTTCGTAAAATGATAAAAAAATTAAAAAAATGTATACATTAAAAAACAAATTTTACTTTCTTACAACTCAAATGATTTTATGTCAAAATATGAAACTAGGGGACAAAACTTTGACTAAATTAAAATAATCGATTGTAGTTAAATTAGAAATTCAAATCTATATGTTTGAGATTTATTTTTTTTTTGAAATATCAATTATTTCGATTAAATTTTTTATTTAGGATTTTGCAAATAAATAATTCAATTAGATTTTTATTTTGACATTTGAAAATCAATTAACTTGGATTTTTAATTAAATAAAAAAGATTTTTTTATTAAATAGATTAAGTTTTTATCAAACAAATTTAATATTTTAAAAAAATTAAAAATTACCAATTAAATTAATCGATTTTATTTTAATTTGATTTATTCGATTTAAAATTTTGATCCGTTCCCTTATTCCAAAAACTATTTGATCAAATCAATTTCAGTTATTTCACTTTGATTGATTTAATTTTAATCCAATACTCCTCCCAAATTGGAGATATATGATCAAACATAATTTGTGCCTCGGGACAAATAACAAAGGCACTGCAATTAAAGCAGCTCGACCAGTTTACCTTTCCGTTTCATGTGTACTGACTCACTAATTACTTATAAGAGAATATTAAAGGGTAAAAATAAATTTTAAAAAATGCGTTTGTAAAATAAAAACTTCGTAAATAATAAAATTGTGCTCTAAAATATTAACGATTCGATCAAAATAGAATTTTATAGCAATTATTGTCCACAATTACTTTAATAATAAAATATTTTGATTAAGTTGCATTGATTTACTCGATGCAATAGCTATAATTTAATTAGATAAAATATAATAAAGTCAGTATATTCGTCATTTATTTTTATATTTGGATTAATGGTTCTCAAGATTTATTTTTTTGATATTGACCTTAGAATGGATTGACAGATATTAGGATGAGTGAATCAATTTTTATCATCTATAACGTAACTAGATAATGCTAGAATTAGATTATTTTTTAATGATATACTGTTGGAATAAGATTATTTTAGATGAAAAATATGTTAAGATGTTATTTTAATTTTTTAAAAAAATGTTAAGAAAAAATTTAGTCCTATCTTCCTTTACTTATTTTGAAGTACTATTTTTTAAAATTGATATTAGATATCCAATTTACTCAATTACTTTTGAAATAATCGAAACAATTTCATTAAAAAATTCTCCCCACTTGATTAAATTGGAAAATGTTCATAATAAACAATCCCATCAACCCAATATTTTTAAATAATATTAAAAAAAAATTCATACTTTATTCATGATAATTAAAATTTTATTGTTAGATATCTAAAAAAAATTAAGAAAAACATCTTATCGTTACACATAACATTGCCCCGAGGTAGAATTGTAAGCATTATTCATTTACTCTAGCTGGACAAATCGAGCAGGCTAATGATTTGACTAATTAATAGTCTGAGCAGCAAATGAGCTTGGGCGAGTTTCCCTATGTGAAAGGTTTAGTAGAGTCAACTGGCTTGTGTCGAGTAAAACTAGACATGCATGCTAATTATAATATGAGTTATCATATAGAGCGTGAAATTATAATGTAAAATTTAACATGAATAATGTGATATTTTTTATATACATATTTGATTGTCGCTTGGATATCGACGACGGTCTTCGACCGTCGCCCCGAATAAAACTATAATCTGGGGGGCACTGTGAACCCGTCGAGGATCGCTGTAATTAAAATATCATATCATTCACATTGAATTTCACGTTAAAAATTTACGCTGTTTATCATTACATGAACAAATTTGAGATTCCATTCTATAAAATTTATTTATGTACACTCAATTATAAAAATATATAAAATAAATAAACTTAAATACTAATAAATGTCAATGTTTGTGAAAATTTATGAATAAATTTACTTATTAATTTATATAAAATTTTATCATAAAAGTAATATGTAATTTTTAATAAACAGACTTAAATAATCATGATATAAATAAAAAGCTTAAACATAATTAAATTTGACACTTAACTCCCTCAAACATAATTAAATTTGACACTTAACTCCACCTGTGTTGCCACCTAGAGTATGTTTACTACCGAAAGAGGGACGAATATCATTTTTTTTTATTATCTATTATAAAAAAGTTTTTGATTGGAATTTTCTTTTAATTTTACCGTTTATTTTATTTATTATACATGGTTTTTTTTTATAATTTTTTTTACTTAGTACACCCTCCAAAGCCCACCCACAGCCCAGCCCACTTGGCATCATTTCTGGATGGAAATATAAGGGACTTACGGGATGGACTGATGATTAATACGTGAGTATTATCAATATAAGATATGGGGATCAAAATCTGACAAAGTCAGTGTGCCCATCCTTCCCACGCACTAATCACAATATCCGGACTAGTAGCCCCCGTGATTTACCTCCTCCGTGTTAGCTTTGGGACGGATTGGCGGGGGCGCTGAAAACGAGCGAATCGCTTTTTTAGCTAATATGGATGGAAATAAAAGGTTTCAGGGAGCTCTATTGTTTTGATTAGATCGTCTACTGATAAGTTAGAAATTTAGAGTTCGAAACTCAACTACGGTCTATCATAAAAAAAAAAAAAATTAATGGATAACGGAGTTGAAAATGTTGATTATTAGGATGAACGACGATGAATATTTTTTCGATTTATGATTAGTGAAAAATTCATGGTGCTAAGTTGATGATCTCAGATCCCATATTATTAGACGTGGTTAATATTTTTTTTCAGATGAAATAAAAGAAGAAGAAATTTCAAATGTAAAAATAAAAAATAAAAAAACAGTAGGAAAAGACAAAAAAGAGAAATAAAAAAAATAAAGGTATGCGGGGAAGGGAAAGGAAAAAAACACATAGAAGAAAGAAGATTATAATTGTGCGCCATCGCTTCGGGTTGTTGAAAAATAAATTTAATTATTTATAGATAAAAATGAGGTGATAGCGATATGAATGAGTTAAAAATTTAATTTTGATAAGATAAGAATTAATAGAGATAAAATAGATAAGGTATGGTCTAGATTAAATGTATCTGAGGATAGTACTTATCCAATAAAGTCTATAAATATGTAATGTTTCTAAGAGATTTGCAATGTGAAAAAATTCTTGAGTAGTCTACCTATATCTTGTTTGCCTTCTTCTACAGAGTTTTTTTTCCTCTTCTCATTTTCCAACAATTTTTCCCTTCTTATTTCCCAACAAAGTGGTATCAGAGCAACAACTTCCAAGAAGGCATGAGAGATCCTACAAGTAGCATACAAAGGTGATGAAAGAGCAAAGAGTATTCGCCTTCAAATCTTGAGAGGGGAATTTGAATCGTTGGAGATGAAAGAGTCTGAAAATGTATCAGACTATTTTACAAGGGTATTGGTCATTGTCAACCAATTGAAAAGAAATGGCGATGACATTGAAGATAGTCGTGTCGTAGAGAAAATTCTACGTTCGTTGGAGCCAAGGTATGACTATGTAGTTGCGGCCATAGAAGAATCAAAAGATGTAAAAGAAATGAAAGTGCAAGAACTATTAAGCTCTCACAAGCTCATGAAGCAAGAATGCAAAGAAGACGGAGAGAGCCTTTGGAGCAGGCTCTACAAACCAAGCTCATGATTGTTGACCAGAAAGAAGAGTCAAAGACCGAAGGTTCGCGAGAAAACGACGGTGGTCGTGGTGATTTCCGTGGACGTGGCCGAGGTAGAGGTCGTGGCAGGGGCTTCGCTCGAGGCCGAGGAAGAAGTAATGACAACAATCAAGGTAGAGGCCAAAGGTATGACAAAAGAAATGTAAGATGTTATACTTGCAACAAATTTGGACATTATGCAACAGAATGCCGCTCTAACAATGTGCAAGGAAATGCTAATTACGCATCAAAAGAAGGCTATGACAATGATGTGGTTTTGCTAGCAAGGAAGGATGGAGATTCCACAAACAAGAATTTGTGGTATTTATACTCCGGGGCAAGCAATCATATGTGCGGGCGTAAAGATATGTTTGCCGAGTTGGACGAAAGGGTGAATGGACAAGTCTCGTTTGGAGACGCTTCTAAAATCCAAGAGGCGTTGGTAAGATTCTCATCAAACTTAAAGATGGAGCTCACACATATATCACCGATGTTTATTATGTGCTCGATATGAAAACAAATATTATTAGCCTCGGACAATTTCTTGAAAAAGGTTTTGATATGCAACCAAAGGATGGTAGTCTTCGGTTGAGAAAGCAAAAACAAACTTATTGCTCATATTTTTATGTCTAAAAATAGGATGTTTTCTCTTGATATTAATCATATTATTGCAAAGTGCTTAAGTGCATGCATGAAGAACAGTACGTGACTATGGCATATAAGGTACGAGCATGTGAACTTCAGAGCTCTAAAGTTTCTTTCAAACAAAGGAATGGTAAATGGTCTTCCTCATATTGATGCTCAAGAGGATATTTGCGGCCCCGGGGCTATGGTACAGCGGTAGGGTAACTAGTTGTTAACTCAGGCATCCGCGGTTCGATCCCCAGCTACGACGCATTTTACAGGATTTTTTTCTCCAAATGTGACGCGAACCCTAGGACGCAGGGCTTCTAGCCTGCCCACTGCGAGCGCTTCCCGATTTACCCTGGTGATCGGTGGGAAACTTCCGTGGGGTCGGTCCGGTCACCCCAGGTTCAATTTGTCTGCTGCCCGGTTCATCATTTTTCAAGAGGATATTTGCGAAGGGTGTGTTCTTGGCAAACACCCAAGAGCAAGCTTTCCAAATGAATCGCATAACCGAACAAAGAAGCCTTTTGAACTCATTCATACAGATATATGTGCACCGATCACACCGGCCTCCTTTGGAGGTCGTCGGTATTTTCTAACCTTTATTGATGATTTCAGCAGGAAAACCTGGGTTTATCTTTTGATGAATAAAGACGATGCTTTTGAGAAGTTCAGGAATTCAAAGGATTGGTAGAAAACCAATCCGGCTATACTATCAAAGCGATGCGGTCAGATCGTGGTGGAGAATTCACATCAAAAGAATTTGAAAAATTCTGCAAAAATCATGGCATCTAGAGGCCTTTAACTGCACCTTACTCCCCTCAATAAAATGGAGTTGCTGAAAGGAAAAACCAAACTATTCTTGACATGGTTCGAAATATGCTAAAAACGAAAGAAGTGCCTAAAGAACTATTAAATCCGACACTGTTGACGCGATCCAGAAAATTTTTCCGAGAAAGATTTAGGGTTTTCAAGACCCTAAACTAAAATTAGAGGATTAAATTACCTTGAAACATAAGTTTTGAGGGTTTAAGGGTGAAGAAACCTAAACTAGGAAGAGCTTAATTGTTTAAATCCTATATAGAAGGGTGCGAATTCGAAAAGCTAAGGGAGGAGGACTAAAATGTAAAAGGACATATCACTTAAACCCTCTCTTCTCTTCATTCGCCCGCAGCCAACTCACCGCGAGCCCTAATCACAACCAAACTCCCCGACGCCTTCATCTTCCCTTCTCTTCTTCTTTCGCCGTAGCCAACAGCCGGATGCCATTCCTCTTCAGATTCGTCGGCGCTGTGTTCCTTCTCTCGTGATCCCTCCTCTCCTCATCTTCTCGCCAGTTAGGTCAAGCATTTGGAACTTGTTGAAGGCCACTGGATCGTGAAGGAGATTTCCATGTGTCTTTTGAATGATCTACCGACGGGGACAGAGGAGCTTCTGTGAAGCTATCAAAGGATTGGATCTAAGGTAAGGGATGATAAATTTCATTGGTAAATTGGAAGGTATCATCAGTGAACCTATTTGGGTATTTTGTGCTACCGTCTAAGTGTTTGGCGAGAGATCCATTCCGTTTGTGTTAAGCTCTAAGCTCCTACTTTGATTTGCAGTCTCTGTGGGAGTTGAAACTGAGAAGGACGGTGGATTGATAACGCAATATGGGACTGGATGCTATTGATCCATTTTTCCTGTGAGAGAGTTGTGCCGGATCCAAACCAGAGGACTCGCTGGGCTATTCCAGGTGAGGATTGACCTAGGTGAATGGTAGCTTTGACTAGAATGTTATAGTCGAACCTTAGTATGATAATTGCTATTCCTGGACTACTGATCCTATGTCTTTTACCATGGACTTCATGCGTGGGATTGGTTGTGTTGCATTTTGGATCAGTTCAAATTCTTAGCATAAGAATGAGTAAGCTTAGTGAATTTGTAACCTCTGATCTTGATTACTCGGATTCATGCTTGGATGGATCTGGGGCTATTCTGTTGGATTGGGTCAGGGAAGCAACACCGATGTGATCCAGGTAAGGGTTGGTCAGTTGGTATCAATTCTTGAGTGGTTTGATATGGGGAACAATTAGAATTTTGCTATGGATGCACCTAATTTCTGTTTTGATGTAGTTTTCGATAGTCATTTAATGATTTGAATCAGTTGATAACATGTTAGGTTTTGTGTGGTTTAGTTTGATCCATATGAATTGGAGATGATCTTGCCGTGAGCTATTGTGGGATTAGGTTAGCTATGGCCGTTGAGATAGGTTCCAAGAATGGTTCCTGGAGTGGTTAGGTTTGGGTTTAGCTTTGTGGAATTAAACCAAATTGGGATAGTTGGGTTAATCCTAATACGACTGAGTACTTAGTTTGATTAGTATCAATTGGTATTGATAGCTAAACTATATCTTTTGGTACAGGGCATTGACTTGGTTACTCCGCTTGGTCATGGGGCTTCATTCTCTATTCGGACTACATTCTTGAGGCGGGTACCCTTGACTTATCTTTTTAGATACTGTCATACTATTATGCATAATTTGTTATAGATAGCAGTAAGTTTCTACGCTATACCTGCCTTTGTATATCATGATCTGATATCTGTTGCTTACTCTTCTTAGATGATTCCTATTTAGTTCCATACAGTCTCGTTATTTGTCTTGCGTGCTTATGTGCACAAATACAGTAATAGGTCACTTTGTATCTGTAGTAGGATTGATTCCTAGATATACCTTGCATGGACACCTAGGGTAGAATGGTTAGATCTGGATACATGTGTTAGACCTATACCTTTCCTACCGGCGTATGGTTGAAGATCTGGTTAGTGAGGAGGGTGTTGTTAGCATACTTTACCCTCTAGGTTGTATACTGAGTTGTAGGCTCTATATGATTGCATACTGGCGATCATCGGCTCTCCTAGGGTCTGAGCCCGTCGCGCAGTCAGGTTTCCTGTATTGATTGAGCTATTAGCACGATGCTATTATCATGATGGAGACCATTGGCTCCCCTGAGGTCTGAGCCCGTCATCAGTCATGCCTGCGTCATATTTGCATAGCCACAGGTGCTGGGCTACATATTGCGTTATCACAGGTGCTGAACATCATATTTGCATAGCCACAGGTGCTGGGCTACATATTGCATCCGCCACAGGTGCTAGGCGTCATATTTGCATAGCCACAGGTGCTGGGCTACATATTGCATTGCCACAGGTGTTGGGCATCATATTTGCATAGCCACAGGTGCTGGGCTACATATTGTATTGCCACGGTACTAGGCATCATATTTGCATAGCCACGAGTGTTGGGCTTCATATGTTGTACGCCACATGTGGTTGGCTTCCTTATGCAACCATGAGTGGGTGACTTATCTGTTTCCTGTTCACCCGACCGTTGGTCTGGTGGTGGTTGAGGTGCGTACAGAACAGATCTTTGCATCGGGTGTATAGGATGCATTGCACCTTTGTTGGTGCTTGTTGAGTTTGAGTGCTATATATGTTTGACATGCACTTACAGGTGACATATACATTTGGATTGTGTATCATTCTTGAGGTTATATAGAGGATTGATTACACCTATCTGCAGGATAGCCGGACTCTGGTATGTATTCACCCTTAGTCTCTAGATATGCTTTATCCTCTATACTCGAGACTGTTTTAGCGTGATTCTTATTGTTATTTATAGCTTGTTGTGCATATATGCTTCTGGTATCCGCTGAGTTTATTTGGACTCACCACCGTTGCCTATATTTTTGATTCCAGGTTGATTGGTCTCCAGGAGAGCCCCAGTTGCCAGTCCCAGGTCCCTACGACTCCAGTGAGGGGTACTTCCGCGTAGTTCTCTTTTCGTTACGCCTTATTATTTGGTTTGGATTTGTTTTATGTCGTGGAATTTGTATCGCGTTTTATTTGTCTTGGTATTGTATTTTTGAGTCCTCTGATGGACTATGTGTTTGTTGTTTTGTTGTAAGTCGGACCGGTTCGCAGTCAGGTATGATTTATTATGAGTTATAGTTATGTTATATCTTGTTTTGAGGCCTGAGGCCAAATTATTATCTGCTTGTGTTGTTTGTATATGTAAATTATCCGTCGGACAGGGGAGTTGTTGTCTGATTTTATATTGGAACAGCGACTCCTGGGTCTCGAGGCGTAACAATTTATTTTGGTATCAGAGCCCAGGTTGCGAGATACCTTGGGGAATTGTTGATTTTTGGAGTTGTATCTGATACCGATTCGGTAGGTATCGGAGCTCGGGTTTGATGATATACCCGAGTACATTTCGGATTTTCGGAGTCGTTTTTCGACAAGGTTGTACTTTGGGACTTGGCAACAACGGGACATCTCCAAGCGACAAGAGGTATAGCTTTCTGGACCTATTCTACTTTTAGTATTCACTATTAGAGTTAGGATTGGTTAGATTATCCCAGCTTGTTGGGATTGTGTATTCATATTGGATAGATTGCTACTCATAGACTTGGTTTTAGTTTGATTGACAGGTAGTCAATCTATGTTTGTCGTGATCGTTCATGTGAGCGATTAGTTGACAAATTGCCGATAAGACTTTGGAACGACGAATGCTAATTCTCTAGTAGTATCGACTGCTGAGTCGGAAAGCCAAGGTCAAATATGTCAACAATCTATTGGAGGTTTAGGATTTTGATTTTCTAGACCTTACTATTTATAGTACGTGTTCTAGCTAAGCGAGAACTAGGGATTGCCTACTGCTGTTGGCTCTATAAGTGTAGGATCGACTTACCCTGGTTCAAAGAGTTTCAGACAATTGGGGCGTTCATGCCTGGTTAGGTCACCTGGAGGGCACATTTAGGGTACATAACCTACATGGATGTAGAAGAGTAGCATTAGCTATGTGCTACCATTGTTAGAAGAGGATGATATTCTTCGTATGGTATGTTTTGTATGACTTGCACTATTTGTAACATTGGGTAATGGTTTAACAGATATGACTCAGAGTGGATTTGCTTCTGCACCGAGACGTGGTCCCGGGCGGCCACGTGGGTCGACTTTCGGGTCTCAGGTGACAGAGTCACTGGAGAGACCAACTGGGATAGAGCCTGTTAGTCGTGGCCAGACTCCCCCGGGTGTTCCGAGGGTCTCAGTTCCATTTGTGTCAGCGGTTCCCACTGTTCCGCCAGTCGTATCTATCCCAGTTGTGCCCACCATATCGGCAACAGTACTTACCCATGCCTATTCTGTGGTACCATCAGCGGTACCTATTCCGGTATATCCAACGATACCATCGGGTGGTACCCACCCTGGGGTGTTCAGCAGTGCGTACATCGGCATATCCAGCGATACCACCAGTGGTACCTGCCCCGTTATATCCAGCGGTACCATCTGTTGTACCCCCATCGATGTATTCAGCAGTGCCTACCCCCTAGGAGTGCCTACAACTGTGTATCCAGTGGTACCACCAGTCGTACCCCCTATAGTGTATTCTGTTGTACCACCAGTAGCGTCTGCTCTACCAGTTCACCCAGCTCCACTCGTGGTTTCGGTTTCGGGATTTTCCACGATTCCTACTGCAGTTCCTGCTCCGGTATCTGCTGCAGCTCCACTGGTGGATCCTATCGTTTCTATGGACTGGGCTAGGGCTAGGGCTAGAGCACGGATACCAGCATTGGTGGAATCGGTGAAAGGACGATTCACACTGTTTCATGGAGGACCTGACCCTCGGGTTGCTCGTTCTTGGATCGAGACCTTGGAGGGTACATTTTACTACATGACCTGTTCAGAGTGGGAGAAGGCAGAACTGGCTGCCTACCATCTGCGTGATGAGGCGACTACTTGGTGGGCCACGCAGCGCACGGTCATTGGTGAGCAGCACATCACCTGGACATCTTTCCATGAGGCATGCGAGAGTCAGTACTTCCCCATTACGTATCAGATGGCTCGGCGTTAGGAATTTCTGAGCCTCCAGCAAGGAAAGCGTACGATCATGGAATATAATGCGGAGTTCAGCCGTTTAGCAGAGTATTGCCCCAGTTGGTGGCACATGATAGAGAGAGGATGCTTCAGTCACCAGGATTTCCGGAATCGATTCAGATAGTCGGTCGACTCCTAGTGAGGCTAGACAGCGCTCCTGATCGAGATGGAATACCAGTGTATGGATGCCAGTGGATCAGGATGCAATCAGACCGGAGCAGCGTAGCAGACAAAAGAAGAGGACCATGATGGCAGAAAATTCTGGACAGCTCCTCGACCGCCCAAGGATGGCGCTCATCAGCAGGACCTTCCATATCATCGCAGCAGAATGGAAGAGTGATGGTACTATGTTCATTGTTTTCAGTGTGGCGCCAGGGATCATGGTACATCATAATGTCCCATTGGACGAACGTGTGCTACTCCTGTAAACTCCCAGGGCATCAGAGTCGGGAGTGTGATCAGAGGGCGACGCATCCATCCACAGAGGCCAGCACTCAGAGGTGTCGCCCAAGACCATCGAGGTCACGGAGAGGAGGTCAACAAACTCAGACTTGTTCACGGCAGGAGCAGATAGCTCCCCCACCGATACACATCTGTTGTATGCATGACTTTCATCAAACCCCCATTTTGGTAGCACCCCAGTCTTCTGCGACCGACGGTTACGGTCAGACGCATCTGACGCATCAGCCTCTGCAGCCAGTCGCGACTTATTCGGTACACCAGCCGTAGCAGTTTGTTGCAGCCCCTGTGTTTCCATCCTAGCCAGTTCCGAGGATGCCACCACCAGGTACTGAGACGGGACGAGTATATGCGGGTACCCGAGGAGAGGCATCGCAGACCGATGGATCGACCTTTCGAGGTATGATGTTCATTTATGCATCTTTCAGCTCAAATAGTGATAAATATTGGTAGCCCTCTTTACTGCTTGGCACGGATACACTGGGATGGGATCTAGTGGGTATCTACGATTAGATCATGAGATCTAGGAGTGTACCTACTGGCTAGCGAGATACTGGTGGTCAAACAGAGATGATGGAGTCTACTGGATTCTATGAGTTGCTACCTTACTCAGGAAACGTATGATTAGTTTCCGTCCAGCATTTACACGGTATAGGCATGGCAGGTATATACTATAAGTGAATGTGAAATTTGGGGACCAAATTTTTAAAAGTAGGGGAGGATGTTAAATCCGACACTGTTGACGCGATCCAGAAAATTTTTCAGAAATTTTTCCGAGAAAGATTTAGGGTTTTCAAGACCCTAAACTGAAATTAGAGGATTAAATTACCTTGAAACATAAGTTTTGAGGGTTTAAGGGTGAAGAAACCTAAACTAGGAAGGGCTTACTTGTTTAAATCCTATATAGAAGGGTGCGGATTCGAAAAGCTAAGGGAGGAGGACTAAAATGTAAAAGGACATATCACTTAAACCCTCTCTTCTCTTCATTCGCCTGCAGCCAACTCACCGCGAGCTCTAATCACAACCAAACACCCCGACGCCTTCTTCTTCCCTTCTCTTCTTCTTTCGCCGTAGCCAACAGCCTGATGCCATTCCTCTTCAGATTCGCCGACGCTGTGTTCCTTCTCTCGCGATCCCTCCTCTCCTCATCTTCTCGCCAGTTAGGTCAAGCATTTGGAGCTTGTCGGAGGCCACTGTATCGTGAAGGAGATTTCCATGTGTCTTTTGAATGACCTACCGATGGGGACAGAGGAGCTTCTGTGAAGCTATCAAAGGATTGGATCTAAGGTAAGGGATGATAAATTTCATTGGTAAATTGGAAGGTATCATCAGTGAACCTATTTGGGTATTTTGTGCTACCGTCTAAGTGTTTGGCGAGAGATCCATTCCGTTTGTGTTAAGCTCTAAGCTCCTACTTTGATTTGCAGTCTCTGTGGGAGTTGAAACTGAGAAGGACGGTGGATTGATAACGCAATATGGGACTGGATGCTATTGATCCATTTTTCCTGTGAGAGAGTTGCGCCGGATCCAAACCAGAGGACTCGCTGGGCTATTCCAGGTGAGGATTGACCTGGGTGAATGGTAGCTTTGACTAGAATGTTATAGTCGAACCTTAGTATGATAATTGCTATTCCTGGACTACTGATCCTATGTCTTTTACCATGGACTTCATGCGTGGGATTGGTTGTGTTGCATTTTGGATCAGTTCAAATTCTTAGCATAAGAATGAGTAAGCTTAGTGAATTTGTAACCTCTGATCTTGATTACTCGGATTCATGCTTGGATGGATCTGGGGCTATTCTGTTGGATTGGGTCAGGGAAGCAACACCGATGTGATCCAGGTAAGGGTTGGTCAGTTGGTATCAATTCTTGAGTGGTTTGATATGGGGAACAATTAGAATTTTGCTATGGATGCACCTAATTTCTGTTTTGATGTAGTTTTCGATAGTCATTTAATGATTTGAATCAGTTGATAACATGTTAGGTTTTGTGTGGTTTAGTTTGATCCATATGAATTGGAGATGATCTTGCCGTGAGCTATTGTGGGATTAGGTTAGCTATGGCCGTTGAGATAGGTTCCAAGAATGGTTCCTGGAGTGGTTAGGTTTGGGTTTAGCTTTGTGGAATTAAACTTAATTGGGATAGTTGGGTTAATCCTAATACGACTGAGTACTTAGTTTGGTTAGTATCAGTTGGTATTGATAGCTAAACTATATCTTTTAGTACAGGGCATTGACTTGGTTACTCCGCTTGGTCGTGGTACTTCATTCTTTATTCGGACTACATTCTTGAGGCGGGTACCCTTGACTTATCTTTTTAGATACTGTCTTACTATTATGCATAATTTGTTATAGATAGCAGTAGGTTTCTACGCTATACCTGCCTTTGTATATCATGATCCGATATCTGTTGCTTACTCTTCTTAGATGATTCCTATTTAGTTTTATACAGTCTCGTTATCTGTCTTGCGTGCTTATGTGCACAAATACAGTAATAGGTCACTTTGTATATGTAGTTGGATTGATTCCTAGATATACCTTGCATGGACACCTAAGGTAGAATGGTTAGATCTGGATACATGTGTTAGACCTATACCTTTCCTACCGGCGTATGGTTGAAGATCTGGTTAGTGAGGAGGGTGTCGTTAGCATACTTTACCCTCTAGGTCGTATACTGAGCTGTAGGCTCTGTATGATTGCATACTGGCGATCATCGGCTCCCCTAGGGTCTGAGCCCGTCGCGCAGTCAGGTTTCCTGTATTGATTGAGCTATTAGCACGATGCTATTATCATGATGGAGACCATTGGCTCCCCTGAGGTCTGAGCCCGTCACCAGTCATGCCTGCGTCATATTTGCATAGCCACAGGTGCTGGACTACATATTGCGTTGCCACAGGTGCTGGGCATCATATTTGGATAGCCACAGGTGCTGGGCTACATATTGCATCCGCCACAGGTGCTAGGCGTCATATTTGCATAGCCACAGGTGCTGGGCTACATATTACATTGCCACAGGTGCTGGGCATCATATTTGCATAGCCACAGGTGCTGGGCTACATATTGCATCCGTCATATGTGCTAGGAGTTATATTTGCATAGCCACATGTGTTGGGCTACATATTGCATTGTCACAGGTGCTGGGCATCATATTTGCATAGCCATAGGTGCTAGGCTACATATTGCATCCGCCACAGGTGCTAGGCGTCATATTTGCATAGCCACAGATGCTGAGCTACATATTGCATTGCCACAGGTGCTGGGCATCATATTTGCATAGCCACAGGTGCTGGGCTACATATTGCATCCGCCACAGGTGCTAGGCGTCATATTTGCATAGCCACAGGTGTTGGACTACATATTGCATTGCCACAGGTGCTAGGCATCATATTTGCATAGCCACGAGTGTTGGGTTTCATATGTTGTACGCCACATGTGGTTGGCTTCCTTATGCAACCATGAGTGGGCGGCTTATCTGTTTCCTGTTCACCCGACCGCTGGTCTGGTGGTTGTTGAGGTGCGTACAGAACAGATCTTTGCATCGGGTGTATAGGATGCATTGCACCTTTGTTGGTGCTTGTTGAGTTTGAGTGCTATATATGTTTGACATGCACTTACAGGTGACATACACATTTGGATTGTGTATCATTCTTGAGGTTATATAGAGAATTGATTACACCTATCTGCAGGATAGACGGACTCTGGTATATATTCACCCTTAGTCTCTAGATATGCTTTATCCTCTATACTCGAGACTGTTTTAGCGTGATTCTTATTGTTATTTATAGCTTGCTGTGCATATATGCTTCTGGTATCCGCTGAGTTTATTTGGACTCACCACCGTTGCCTATATTTTTGATTCCAGGTTGATTGGTCTCCAGGAGAGCCCCAGTTGCCAGTCCCAGGTCCCTACGACTCCAGTGATGGGTGCTTCCGCATAGTTCTCTTTTCATTGCGCCTTATTATTTGGTTTGGATTTTTTTATGTCGTGGAATTTGTATCGCGTTTTATTTGTCTTGGTATTGTATTTTTGAGTCCTCTGATGGACTATGTGTTTGTTGTTTTGTTGTAAGTCGGACCGGTCTGCAGTCAGGTATGATTTATTATGAGTTATGGTTATGTTATATCTTGTTTTGAGGCCTGAGGCCAAATTATTATCTGCGTGTGTTGTTTGTATATGTAAATTGTCCGTCGGACAGGGGAGATACTGCCCGATTTTATATTGGAACGACTCCTGGGTCTCGGGGCGTGACAAGAACTTTGGGCCGAAGCGGTAAACTGTGTTGTTTATTTGCTAAATAGATGTCCTGCAAGGAATCTAAAAGGAGTTACACCTCAAGAAGCATGGACCGGATACAAGCGTTGTGTATCTCATTTGATGATCTTCGGGTGTATTGCCTATGCACACATTCCGGATCATCGAAGAACGAAGCTTGATGACAAAAGCTTACCTTGCATTTTTATTGGCTATGATGCAAGATCGAAGGCTTACAGACTCTATAATCCAGTGAACAAAATGTTTATCATAAGTAGAGATGTTGAATTTCAAGAAAATGGTGCTTGGAATTGGAGCACTAATATGGTGGTGATTCAAGAAGAAGAGCAAGTGAAAGAGAAAGAACCAACTCCACCACCGTTGCCTACCTCTTCATCATCTTCGGATGAAGAAGATCCTCCTCCGCAAAAGACAAGGAGTCTTCGAGAATTATATGAGGTGACAACTCTACTTAATCTCATTTGTCTTTATGCTAATGAAGAGATTGTATCTTTTGAAGAAGCTATTAAAGATAGCAAATGGAAGAAAGCCATGGATGAAGAGATGAAGGCAATTGAGAAGAATGAAACTTGGCATCTTACTGCTTTGTCCTATGGCCGCAAACCCATTGGTGTGAAGTGGGTTTATAAAGTGAAGAAAAATGCTTAAGGAGAAATAGAAAAGTACAAAGCACGACTTGTGGCAAAAGGCTACAAACAAAAGGCCAACATTGACTACGAAGAAGTATTTGCTTCCGTTGCCCGAATGGAAACTATAAGGTTGATAATCTCCTTAGCCGCTCAACTAAAGTGGAAAACATTTCAGCTTGATGTCAAATCGGCGTTTCTTAATGGCTACCTAGAAGAAGAAGTCTATGTTGAACAACCGGCTGGCTATATCAAGTGGGGGGGCAAGAAAGAAAGGTGTTGAAGTTGAAAAAAGCTCTCTATGGCTTGAAGCAAGCACCGAGAGCATGGAATTTAAGAATTGATGCATACTTCAAAGAAAATGGTTTTATGCAATGCCCTTATGAGCATGCTCTTTATGTAAGAGCAGATAATGGTAACATCTTATTGGTATCATTATATGTAGATGATCTTATTTTGATAGGAAATTCACCTCAAATGATAAAAACGTTTAAGGAAGCTACGACAAAAGTGTTTGATAATACCGATATGGGACTTATGTCCTACTTTCTTGGCTTGGAGGTGAAACAAAGAGTTGATAACATATTTATGGCTCAAGAACAATATGCCAAAGAGGTTCTCAAAAGATTTAGAATGGATGATTGCAATCCAATTAACACACCAATGGACTGCGGAACAAAGCTATCCAAGGGTGACGAAGGAAAGACAGTTGATCCCACACTTTTTAAAAGCTTGGTAGGAAGTTTGCGGTACTTAACTTGTACTCGGCCAGATATACTATATGGAGTCGGTCTTGTGAGTAGGTTCATGGAGGAGCCTAAAGAGACTCATTGGAAGGCGGCCAAGCGAATCCTTTGTTATATCCGAGGTACTCTAAATCACATATTATTTTATTCTCACTCTAACAATTCTCAACTTATTGGATATTCGGATAGTGATTGGGGTGGAGACTGTGATGACCGGAGAAGCACTTCCGGCTTTGCATTTTTCATTGGAGATACGACATTTTGTTGGATGTCAAAAAAACAACCTATTGTTACTCTTTCCACTTGTGAAGCAGAATACGTTGCGGCATCCTCATGTGTTAGTCATGCTATATGGCTAAGAAGTTTGCTAACGAAGATAAAATTTGAACAAAATGAAGCAACTCAAATTTGCATTGATAACAAATCGGCAATTGCATTGGGGAAGAATTCAGTATATCATCAAAGAAGTAAGCATATTGATGTTCGCTTTCATTCTATTCGTGAACATGTGAAGAACAAAGATGTGGAGTTAGTCTATGTGAAAACTAAAGATCAAGTTGCTGACATCTTTACGAAGCCGTTGAAGTTTGAAGATTTTATTAAAATACAGAATCTACTTGGAGTCACAAAATTAAGTTTAAGAGGGGGTGTTGAAAAATAAACTTAATTATTTATGGATAAAAATGAGGTGGTACCGATATGGATGAGTTGAAAATTTGATTTTGATAAGATAAGAATTAATGGAGATAAAATAGATGAGGTATGGTCTAGATTCAATGTATTTGAGGATAATACTTATCCAATAATGCCTATAAATATGTAATATTTCTAAGAGATTTGCAATGTGAAAAAATTCTTGAGTAGTCTACCTACATCTTGTTTGCCTTCTTCTACAGAGTTTTTTTTTCCCCTTCTCATTTTCCAATAATTTTTCCCTTCTTATTTCCCAACACGGGTGACCTTGCGGCGACCCCGCAACCAACCTCATGAGGCAGACCTCGAGCGGGGCCGCCAACCAATGTCACACAAGGTAAGTCGGCCAGTGTTCGCGATCGCGTGAGGCTGGTGGGGAATGAGAGCAATTCGATTTGCATTTTAAAGGAAGGGAAATGTTTTCCGTCCAGTGTGGACGAAGAAAATGTATTAAAATTAACTCTCTTATTTTCTATTCTAACAAGAACTTTCTATTCTAATAAGAATACACAAATATTATCTCCACGGGATAAACTGATAGTTAATACATGGATGTTACCATTAAAAAAATCTAGGGATAAAAAACTGGCATAGTCAGTGTACCCGCTCTCCCCACGCATTAACCACAACATCCAGATTAGTAGCCCCCATGATTTACCTCCTCCGTGTTAGCCCTGGAACGGGTTGGCGGGGGTGCTGGGGGCGAGCAAATAGTCTTTTGCCACCAAGAACACACATTTAGTTATCAAAAATAATAAGCATAAAATAAAGAGACAGTCATTTATTTGGTTCCCAACTTAGATGGTTATTAATCCAAGACGATAAATTTCCTACTAAAAAATCTCCTTTGAGAAAGATGAAGAAGCCTCTTACAATCGTTGAGAGCACAAAACATAAAGAACAGAAGTAAATGAATACTAAATGTGTTCTCTTTCTGAGTTCAAAAGGCTCTATTAATTTATAGCCCTCGGAAAAATTTATCCATTATTGACATGGCACCTCCGGCGCACCTAGAGTTGCTTGGGATACCTATAGTTAGTCAACCCTTACCCGCATGCCAATGGGTATCTGCAACTCCAGTTCGCGATAAGGCATCCCACTCGATGCACTTAGGGTTAGGGTGCCCCGATCAGCTCCGGGCGCCTAGAGTCCGAGAGCCCGAAATAGGTTCGTGTGTCTGGATCCTGGTCAACCCCAGTTGATCAATTTTCTAACGTTTTGGAGAGGAAGAATGGTGATTTCTGATCGTCTGAAGTTTAGCTCATCCTAACCCAACTTCCGTCTTTCTCCTCGAGCAGACTTTCTCCCGGCTTCTCGTCCCTCGAACGTCGTGCATCTCCTTCTCGCTCCACCGGTGTACTCTTCCGTAAGTTCTTGTTCATCGAATGCACCGAGCTCGTCAGCTCCCTTCTTGTGCAATCCTTCTCTCTCCCTGCGTCTTTCGTTCGACTTCTTGTGCTCCTAAACTCTGCACACTTAGATACAAGGCATCAAATCATAACAGAACCTAACTTGGTTCGGTTAACCACATCAAAACTATCCAGGAGTAGTTACTGTTAGGAGCGGTAAAGCTAGAGGGGGGAGGGTGAATAGCTCTCTTCAAATTGACTCATTTTATTTACAGTGGAAACTAAAAACTAAATACCTCAAATATAATGTTAACGTCTTGATTTACTTGGTCTCCATCTCCATGAGGTGACTAATCCAAGGGTTCACACCAGCGATCATAGATTCCACTATGAAACCTCCTTCTTGAAACAACACTGAAGCTGGAGAAATTCTTTTACAACAACTTGAAAGCCCTCAAATAAAGAACAAAAACAAGGAGAAGAAGAAAAGAAATATTACAATTGTTCAACTTAAATCCCCTTCTCTTGGTTGCTTGAAAATGGTGTTCAGAGGTTGAGCAGAGAACTTGAGCACAACGAGGTAAGAAAGCGCAATGTAATAGTATATTTCTCTTCGCTTCGAAATCTGCTTTTAAACGGTCGGTTCTCTGGCTTTTTCGGGTCACCAATCGATTGACAAAATTCCTAATCGATTAGCATATAGCCTGAACTGTACGGATCTCAGATGAACGGTTAAGATTATTTCATTTTGAACTTTAATCGATTGGGATCATGCATTGATCTATTGGTTACTTTAATCGATCAAGTAATCGATTCGGGATCATTCTATTCAAGCGAGGAGTGCATCCCAATCGATCACTCAATCGATTAGGAAGTGTCATAATCGATTGACCAATTGATTAGGGAGCATTCTGTGTTGTACAGAATGACTCGTAATCGATTGGCCAATCGATTATGGAGAATTTCGTTCTCACACAGAATATCTCTCAATCGATCGACTAATCGATTGATGGTTTCGCAATCGATTGACCAATTAATTAAGGAGCATTCTGTTGTTGCACAAAATGGTTCAAATCAATCAGTCAATCGACTATGGAGCATTCTGTTCTCACACAGAATATCTTCGAATCGATCAACCAATCGATTGATGGCTTCCTAATCGATTGATTGATCGATTAGGGAGTGTTTTGTTTTAGAGCAAAATGTCTCCTAATCGATTCACCAATCGATTGGTCTCTTTACAATCGATTAACATACTTAGATTTAAGATCCTCAACCCTAAACCTTCATGCATGTTCTCAATTGATCCCAATTATATTGTGCCAGCGAAACCTCTTGTTTCCTGGACTTCATGTCTGGAGCTTCCCCATCTCCGAGTCTTCATTCCAAGAATCTGGTCCGCGACCATTCCTTGGACTTCTTGCCTGGAGCTTCCTCATCTCCGGGTTTTTATGCCAAGAATTCAGTCCCCAACCATTCATTGGACTTCTTTCATTACTACACACTTATGACCCAATGTTAAATCCAATGTATTAGTTTAAACTTAAATAATTGTCAATCATTGAAACTTTTTTTCTAGGGTATGATTGCACCAACAATCTCCCCTTTTTAATGCTTGACAATCTATTTAAGTTTAAGCTAACTTTCAACATATCATAATATCAACGATATTAAAACAATGAGCACATAATCAGAATTATGAAGGTGTCTTGTCATTTCAAGCATAAAGCATAACCTTAAATTTCAACAATCCCCCCCTTTGCCAAATATCAAAAATGAGAAAAATGAAGGCTCCCCCTCAATCTATGCAATATACAATATATGGACACAATATGCAAGTGAATAGGACAAAAAGATAACACATATGAGTAATTCATGGTGTTAACGCATAAGATATTATCATGTCTTACAACCATCAAAAGTTATCATAAAAAACATCCACATACGAAATAACATAACATCTAGTCACCAAAATGAGAAACAACTTAAGTAGTGACTACAACAGATCAAGGTGTAAAGAAAAAATCAACTAGATCTGAGGCAGGATCGGCAGCCGAACACCCAACAACACCGGGAGGAGCGGAACCCCTCGGAGAGGTGGAACGTCAAGGGGCAGCTGAGGAGGATGACCACTCATCCAGGAATGCATCATGTCCTGCAAAGAGGCAATGCCTGACTACGTATCAACCTGACGACACTCAATAGCTGTAAGTCGGGCCCGCAGCTCAGAATGATGAAGCTCGCCCTCCAAACGCAGCTCCTCAAACCTAGTGTCCATAGTCTCCTCAAACGTAAGGATCCGAGCCTGAAGATCCTCATCCTCATCATCCGCAGGTGCAGCAGCCTATCCCGCCCCGGGTCATGCTCTCGGCCACTCGCCAGCTAGACGTCCATCGATCCACCGGATGACCCCAAACTCACCCGTCATCTCATATTTGGAGAAGGAACACGCTGAAATCCTGGAGTACTTGATGGTCATGGGTTCCACCTTCTCACGGGATACATCTATACTCATGGATGCAAGTCACTCGGTAATGACATGACCTAAAGGCATATGAACGGTACCATGCACAGGCTAAGTAAAATGAATGATGGAGTGGAAGATGTTCAGGACAATATTGACATCAAGACCCTCCCGAAGAGCGTATGTCAGGAAGAACTGGGAAGGTCTAATAGTCGCTAGAGCATAATTAAGAGACAATTAGCATAAGATAATTAATGATGACTTTGTATAGGGCGTAGTCCTCAACCGAAAGTTTAAGAGTAGAGAAGGTATTGATGTTGGCATTAGGACCATCCGGATGAGGACGTCCGAAAAAATGTTGATGCATAGAGACAATGAAGATAAGCTCAAAAGGTGGAGGCAATAGCTCAGATAATGTGGGAAAGAACACAAACTCACTAGTGGAGGGACAACATGTTAAGAACTCATGAAGAACCTCATAACTGAAGTCTAGGTTACATTCGGTCACCCTAGTCTTGTAATTTACTCCATCAGAGGTGTGTAAATTGTTGAAAATTCAGATACCAAACTCACATTCACACCTCTCTCACAGTAGATGATGGACTCAAGTTTATATACTTCAATGATACGAAAGACATCAAAGCAATGGTCATGGAAATACTGTCGATCAAGGGATCGAGAGGCTATAAGTTTGAAGACATGTCTACTAAATGCCTGCTGATGAGCGGAATTTGGGAAACGAGCATCAGTAGACGGCTGAGGGCGAGAAGACCCCCACACCCGGCTCATCTACCCGTTGTTTTTTCCTATCATGATGAATGAGAGTACCATATGCAATCCAAATGACCTCCATACATGGATGTAGCATGGACACAATGAAAAAACACACGAACAAGGAGAGCAACAATAACAAGACAAATCAATTAGTCAAAAATACAAGATTAGTAGGTAACGAAGAGAAGAATGAGATAGGGTTAGGATTTACTTTGGCGCCATAGACTCTGACGATGAAAGAGATGCTGGAACAGAGGAAGAAGACTCCGCCTACACTAGAGAACGAGGAACACCCGTGAGAAGCGAAGGTGCAGCAACAGGGCGTCGAGAGAGTGAGGAGGCGGCTAGGGCTTGGAAAGTGAGAGCGCGGAGGGGTTTGGGATGAGTTTGGGAGAGTGAAGACAACGGGGAACTTTTAGGGCACAAAATAAATGAAAGGACGAGGTTAGGTGAACTAATATAAGACTTGTGATCGATTCAGCAATTGATTTCACTCATGTTTAATCGATCATCCGATCGATTACAAGCATATGTAATCGATTGGCAGATCAATTGCGACCGTGCGTAATTGATCAACCGATCGATTAAGCTGCATTCTGTGCCCCCGAGAGAAGTTTCTTTAATCGATTAGTGAATCGATTCCAAGAGGTCCTGTGTAAGCCCATAGAGTCACCAATCGATTGATAACTACCACCAATCGATTGAAATAACTGGCAAACCCTGAAATTTTCCTAAATCGTGGCATCCTTCAATTTTTATGAGTTTATGCAAAATCACATGGTATAAGAAGGCTAGGTGTGTGACAATAAGTGTGTCTGAATGATTAGGTATTTGTTTCTTTCATTTAAATGTTCAATCACGATCTTCAGACTAAATACACATTAAGGCTGCGTTTGGTAGGGTGTAATCCACCCTGTAATGTAATCGAGATTATATTACAAGTTGGATTCCTTTGTTTGGAATAACTTTAAAATTGTAATGTAATGTAATCTCGATTACAAAAGAGGGTGATGATTTGTAATCTGGATTACAAAACAAAACCCCCGTAATCTCGATTACATTCCCACCCCGTAATCTCGATTCCTAACATACCCTCCTTCTATTCCCGAAACCCTCTATTCCCGAGTCCCGACGGCAGAAACAAATCGGCAGAAAAACAAAGGTGAGCGCGATCTGCGAAACCTAGCGGCGGCGAGCGACGAAGAGAGAGGCGATTGGCGAATGAAACAGCGAGATTTCTAGGTTTTGCAGAGGCCTCTATCTTCTGTTTGGTTCCCCTCACCAAGAAAAAAGGTATGTTCATCGTGGTTGTTCATCGTGTTCATTTTGGTTGTTCATCGTGTTCATCTTGGTTGTTCATTTTGGTTGTTCATCGTCTTCATCGTGTTCAATTTTTACTTGTTTCTGGAATTCCCATTAAAGCACTACAGCCGAGTTGAATGTTGGTCACGTGGGAGTGACTTTGAATGTTCACCTCCAATACTAGCAAACTTGTTCATCGTCTTTTTCCTTTGACCATCTTAGTGATAAATCTTTGGCATTTCTATACTCTGAGAATTTCAGTTTGGGATCTGCAAGCATCACGTCCCAATTACCCCTTCCATGCCGATGAACACCAATCCAATTCTCATTGTAGGCATTGAAATTTTTGCCAAGACCTAGGTTTTGAATCCTTTCGTCCTTTCACATATCTTGCCAGAAAAAAATAAGGTTCAAGTATGATATATTAACTATAAGAGAACCATCAGTTTTAACTATAAGAGAACCATCAGTTTTACCTTTTGTTTTTTTTGCCTTTTGTTCAATTTTTTTTTTTATCAAAATCGTTATGTTGTTGTTATATATTATTTTCAATATGTGTTTTCATTGGTGTCTCATTTATTTTGCAGTCATGACTCGTCTTAGTTTAAAGACAAGTTATATAATGAGAAAAAGAAAATTAATCATTGTATTAATGCATTGGCTGGAGATCTTGAAGATAGTGAATTGGTTTTTTCAAATGTGTTGTATTTTAGTGGAATAGCGTAATAGATCATATTGCTTGAAAAGACGATATCATATGAATGATGTTTTTGCTAGGAGAAAGATGATATATAATTTAGCATATGAGAGTGACACTACTTGCATAGCACAACTAAGAATGAATAGGAGTAGTTTTACAAAGTTGTGTTGTATGCTCGAAAATGAAGGCGGTCTGAAAGGAACAAGATATATAGAGCTAGATGAGCAAGTAGCAATGTCATTATATTTTCTAGCTCATCATGTCAAGAATAGAACTATACAATTTTGATTCAAAAGGTCTGGCGAAACAATTAGTAGACATTTTTCTCGATTTCTGAATGCTGTTATTCGTCTGCAAAATAAGTTTTTCGAAAATCCAAAGCCAATTGCAGCAGATTCAACAGATTGGAGATGGAAATGATTTAAGGTAATTATTACATTTATTTTCTAAGTTAGGAATTAGGATATATTTTTCTTATTTTCTTTTGATTGTTTCTTTTAGAATTGTTTGGGAGCATTGGATGAGACACACATTAAAGTTAGAGTACCAGCAGAGGATAGACCTAGATATCAGACAAGAAAGGGTGAAATTGCTACTAATGTGTTTGCTGCTTGCCCCAAGATATGCAATTTACATATGTGTTGTCTGGATGGGAAGGTTCAGCAGCAGATAGTAGAGTACTACGAGATGCAATTACTAGAAAAAATGGATTAAAAGTCCCACACGGTGTGCTAATTAATTTTTTAAAATATCTTAAATATCTTTTTGTGTTTTGAGTGATCTACTTTAATACATTTATTCAATTTATAGGATATTATTACCTTGTCGATGCCGGTTACACAAATTGTGAAGGCTTTTTAGCACCATATAGAGGTCAAAGATATCATTTAAATGAATGGAAAGATGGTCGGGTCCCTAGAACTCCTCAAGAGTTTTTTAATATGAAGCATTCGGTTGCGAGAAATGTGATAGAGAGATGTTTTGGGCTACTTAAAATACGTTGGGCAATACTTAGAAGTCCTACTTATTATCCAATCCAAACTCAAAATCGAATTATTATGGCATGTTGCCTTCTTCACAATTTTATTAGGACAGAAATGGCTGGGGATCTTGCAGAAAGAAGGTTGGAGAGAAGGCTGGATAGTCAACAAGATGAAGTTGCTGAAATTTATGAAAACATGGCGTTAACCATTGAGACATCCAGTGAATTTAGCAATTGGCGAGATAATTTGGCCAATGACATGTTTAATGAATGGAAAAGCTCTAGATGGGATCATTTGTGTAATTTTTATTAAATGTTCAGATTTTCAGATTATGTTTAATTGTACTATTTTTTTGTATGACTTGTTAATGAATGCAAGAATATCCTTTGATTTCTCTATAATATGTATTTTTCAAAATGCAAGAATATCCTTTGACTTGTTAATGAATGGAAGATCTCCTTGTGCTGTAATTTTCAAGGCCTCTAATCTGTTTTTTTCTATGAATGCAATCTGTTTTTTTCATTGCCTTCTTTACAATCAAAGCTACACAGTGCGGTCGAGTTGATCTAAAAAGTGCACCATATGCCACCATACAGTTTAAATCTGGTCCTTCGTGGTTTGAAAAGCACTGTTTTGATTTTGGAGCTCCAATGTATCCCTCCTAACCTGATTCCCGAGTTAGAGTTTCTATGAGCAGTATACTACCTCATGTTCAACTAGAGGCTTTTCTTTGGGGGTTGGGTACTGCACTTGGTGAACTTCCTCCTTTTTTCATCTCTAGAGCAGGTAAGTCCTTGCCTAAGACTTTGCTATGAATTAACAAAGCATGGCATACTTGGACATTCTTCTGATTTTGTTGGATGATCAACTGTAACACACAAAGCAAATTATATTCAACATCATCTAGTAATTATAAATCTTGTTTACACAAGTAAAAAGGCTATATCAATATTAATATGGCAATGATTTTAAGCTTGTCAATGACACTATCACCAAAGTTCTTGCCTACAACCTATCTTACTTGATAATATCCCAAACAATTTGCTCTTTGATTCTTGATTCTTATTTATACTTTTACATAAGCATTCCTGTGTATTGACTGTATGCTAATTGTGTTATCTATTTTGCAGTTTAGTAATTATAACAATGTTTTTTCTTTTCTTTTGCTAATTGTGTTATCTATTGACTGTAAACGCTTATTGTTGACATATGTTCCCTTTATTTTTCAGTTACTGTTTTTCTCCATTTGATTACATTTTGATAATGTGTATTTTAAGCCATCCTTGTTATTGTCTATTATTTTTTATCAAATTATTTTTCTGGCATTTATCTTGGTTATACAATTCTTTATATCCTTTCAATGTGAAGTTTCTTTTTTTCCTTCAATGTTAATGTTTATTTTGCAATTTATGTTAGGTTACAATAACAGTAACAGTCGATGAATTCACTGTACCTGGGTTAAAGACAATTTTTAGCTTTGTTGCTCCAGATCAAAGGTCTGGAAAGGTGAGGAAGGGTCTCCTCTTTCATGGTGTCATGCCTTTTTTTTTGTAATTTACTTAATTGTTAAATTGTTGAATTTGCATGGGTCATGTCTTTATTCTGTTTGAATCGTCTTTGAATTGTTTGATAGGTCAACATGATGTCTAAACCATCAGAAGAATCTTATAACCCAAAAAGACCAAGAAAAAACAAATATCAATGGTCCTCTAAAGAAGATGTTGCTCTAATCGAAGCATTACTACAATTAAACAATGATGGAGAACTTAGAAACAAGCATGAGAAAGGTTTTAGGCTAGGACATGGACAAAACTACAACAAATGCTTGAGGTTAGCTTACCTGGACATGAAATTAAGGCAAAACCACACATTGAATCAAGGTTAAGAACTTTCCAAAAACTCCACAATGTTGTGCATGACATGTTATATGGAGTTGGTAGTAGCGGTTTTGGTTGGGACTCAGAAAAAAAATGTGTTACAGCTGAGAATGCCGTGTGGGATGAATATCTCAAGGTAATTTATTTTATCACTAAAATATTTTTTTATTTTCATTTGTTTAGTTGGTAATATGATTTTTTTTGTAGACTGATGGAGATGCAGAACAGTTTAGATTCAAGTCATTGCCTTATTATGATGAACTTTCTATCATCTTTGGTGGAGATCGTGCATCCGGGAAATATGCTCAAGTCCCTGCTGATATTGTGGAAGAATTAGACAAAGTAGCAAATGAAAATGATGATGAATGTGTAGCTGTTGAAGGTGATTCTGCTTCATATGTCCAAGATTTCATATTTGCATCAAATGAAGAGAGTTCTAAGCCAAAAAAGAGAAAGAGTGAGAGTACCAAAGATTTGGCTCAAGTTATTAGAGATACGACAACTATTCTTGGGGAAGAACTTAACAAGGCAAGTAATCGATTGAGTAAAGCATTGGAATATGATGAAGGTGTTGAAAAAAGAATGAAAGTCAATGAGGTTTTAACAATGTTACCTGGCCTTAATATGTTGGAGAGACATAAAGCGACAAGAAAAATTGGTTGTGATCGTGAGACTACAGATATTTTCTTCACCGTACCAGATGATGAGAAAGAAATTTGGGTGAAAGCATTATTGAGTGGAGAGATTTGAGGAGTAAATCTTATAGATTTTGTGGTTATTTCTTTATATTGTGAACTGTAATTTTTTTTTTAATGATGTTTGGCATATGCTAGAAAATCAATATAATTTTAATGAAGAAAACTAACTTTTTTTTAGATTTGTTCCTTCATTTGGTTGTGTTTCATCACTTGGACGTTGGCCTTATATTTTCTACGGATTTAAATTTATGCATTGTATAAAAATTTAATCTCAAGGATTTAAGTTTGGCCTCATATTTCTTAGTCGGTAAATTAATATGCTATGTGTAAGTACGGTCAAATTTTTGTCCAATAAATGTTTTTTAATTTTTGTCCAATAAAATAATTTTAATCCTAAAAATAAGTTTTACATAAATGAAAAATCTATTTAATTGAAAGGGAGAATAAAATTATATAAATTTATTTATAAGGATATTTTTGTCATTTTAGAATAATATGAATTACATTCCTCGTAAAATAAATGGATACCAAACAAAAGAATGTAATCACCTTTGTAATTAAAGATTACATACAATTCGTTACCAAACATAGTAATGTAATCTTGATTACATTACATTACATTACAGACTTGATTACATTACAGACTCGATTACATTACCTCCTACCAAACGCAGCCTAATTGTGTACTAGTTTTCCCCATGATTGGTCAAGTTAATGATTGATAATAAATCTAATCCTCTTGTTCAAATGGATGTATTATAACAAGCACTATAAGCAAGAGAACTACCCTAACATCTCATTCCCATCTAAAAATGCACAAACAAGGAAAGACCTATGTTCTTGTGAGATGCATTTGAAGGTAAGTGATTTGGAAGTCTTCAAACTGATCATACAGGATTACTCAACAAAGCACATTCCTAATTCTCTTCGTAAATAACTAAATTCAGATTCAGGAAGTGGTTTGGTGAAAAGATCTACAAGGTTTGATTTTGACTCAATATATTTAAGAACAATATCACCACTAGGCACATGATCTCTAATGAAATGATGTTTGATCTCAACGTGCTTTGTTCTTGAATGATGAACTGGATTTTTAGTCAAATTGATGATACTCACATTGTCACAAAGAACTTGCACCTTTTTATAAATGAGTTTGTAATCCTCTAAAGTATGAGTCATCCATTATAATTGAGACACACATTCTCTCATAGCTATATATTCGGCTTCGGTTGTGGAGAGTGCTACACAATGTTATTTTCTACTTGACCAACTTATTGTTGGAGAAATCTATGGTCCGGAGTGACCATGTGTTTTGATGTTTGGATAAAGGGTTTAAGTTAGGTTCACCCTTATATTTGATATGTGTATGTGAGTGTGCAGGTTTGCAGGATACACATAGGCTTAGCTAGACTGCTTCAGGTCCGATGAAGGATGGTATGAGGAGACAAGCCGTGGGCTTATATGCATCCAAGGGACCGTGGACAAAGCAGGAACGATGAGCCGAGGGAAATGCACTTCGAGGCATACGCGAAGGATGGCATAAGGATGAGTCGCGGGCTCATATGCATCCGAGGGACGAGAGCCAAAGTCGTAGAAGGCTTGAAGGCAACAGGTCGAGGTTGCTAAGTAAAGAGTCAACTGAGTCGTGAGGGTCCGAGTGCTGAGCGAATTGTACTCGGGAAGGGAAACCCTAGGTTTAGGGTTTGGACAGTCGACTGCGGCTTGTAGCAGTCAACTGGTGTAAGGCACAGAAAGATCAGTCGACTGATATTCTGTGCAGTCAACTAGTGTCGGCTGGAATTCAAACGTTGGGATGTAACGTTTAGATTTGATTAGAACCAGTCGATTGGTGTTGGTACCAGTCGACTGGTAACGGCTAGTTTAGCCACGAGCTCTATTTAAGGGAGCTCGGTTTGGCTACTAGGGTTGACGAAATTGACTTTGGTTAAATGTCAATTAGTAGTCTAAGCTCTCAGAGGTCTTGTGCGAGTTGTGGTGAGGTTTCTCCACCCACAAGGAGCTACCCGAACTTGCCGAAGGTCTTCCGGGGACTCATCCACCGACGGATCAGGATCGTCCACCTTATGGACAACCATGGAGTAGGAGTATCATCTCCGAACCACATAAAAGTTTGGTGTTAGCATTGTTTTAATTTGTAGTTGACATTTCCGCTTGTGCACACTAACACTTGTAGGAAGAAATCGACGCATTGGGGGCAACGGGTTATTCACCCCTCCTCTAGCCGACGCAAAGGTCCCAACAAGTGGTATCAGAACCGGGTTCGCTCATCTACTGACTAATCATCGGGAGAGCAAAAATGCTAGAGGAAATGACGTTTGAAGAACGCTTAGGGGATGACATCAACGTTCCACCTCTTTACGACCGCGAGAGTTTTGATTATTGGAGGATGTGGACAAAGACGTGGTTCAACATGGATTGAGATCTAATTATCGCCATTTAAGAACCATTTAAAGTCCTGAAAGATAAACACGGGAAAAAGCTTCGACCACGATATTGGAATGAGGAGCAACGAACGCAAATGATAAGGTAATATCAATTTTACTTAATATTTTACCTAATGATATAATTAGTCATGTAGGTGAGTCGAAGTGTGCTCATGAACTATGGAGCAAAGTAATTGTTCTTCATCAAAAGCCTACACAAGAAGAAGAGCCCAAGGAGATGGACTTATTGGTCCAAGAAGAAAAAGAAGTGGACAAATCGGATGAGGAAAAAAGCTCAACATCCAAAGAGGAGGAGAAAGAAGAAAAAGAATCATCCACCTCCTCAAGTGAAGTGGCACAAGATGAAGAAGAACCATCCACTTCATCAAAGGGAGAAATAGAAGAGGTCTCCACTTCAAGAATTGAGGGGGATGAGAGACCATCCTTAATACTGGTGCATAAAAATTGATTTTTGATATATAGATGTCATATAAACCAATGTTAGGGGTGCATTATGATTTGGTATGAGTAGATATATCAAGAGGAAGCCAAAACTAGGACTTTAGGTCATGGTTCAATTGAACAATTTAGATAGTTTTGGATTTTGTGTCAATCTTAGGATTGATGATAGATACATTTTTGAATGTATTTTTCCCAAGTAGACACAGGTACCACAAATCTCTCCATAAAATTTAGAAATTTTTGGAGAATTATGGAATTATCAGTGCGTTTCTGAAATTGGGTTCAGAATGCTGAAAAGGCTGATATTAGGGTATCAGTTGACTGGTGCAAAGGGCAATCGAATGATAATTCTGTGAGTTAGGTTTTCGACTAGGTCAATCGCTGGTAACTGTCTCAGTCGATTGATACAGGCTGAAACTGTTTTCAGCTTGGTCAAAATGTGTCCTAATGATATTAAACTTGTGTATAATCTTATGCGGGTTAATACACAACGTTTATACTAATTAGAGACTAAAGGAGCCAATAATTAGGATATTATTAGAGCCCTTTTGATGTGTGGCAAAGGGGGAGAAGTGTTAGGTTTAAGTGAAAAATCAAACACGCCTTTGCAAGAAATCCTAGGTCAAGGGGGAGCTTAGGTAAAGGGGGAGCATTATTGCTCATTTTTTGGCAAAGGAGGAACCTTGGAGAGGTTCTTAAAAAATCATTGTAAGTCCAATGTAGGGGGAGCCTTGGAGAGGTTCTTAAAAAGCCTATTTTGGTAAAAATCCTAACTCCTGGGATGTTTAGGTGTGGGGATGCCTTATGATAGGATCCATGCATGTTTGCATTACATGATTGAATATACATTGGCGGTATAAGTCCAAGGTGAAGCCTTGGCAACGTAAGTCCAAATCTTTATTTAGCATTGTATTTGCTATTTGTTTCCCTAAATTAAACGTATTGTAAAACATCAAAAAGGGGGAGATTGTTGGAGCAATCTATGGTGCGAAATGACCATGTGTTTTGATGTTTGGACAAAGGGTTTAAGTTAGGTTCACGCTTGTATTTGATATGTATATGTGAGTGTGCAGGTTTGCAAGATACATATAGGCTTAGCTAGATTGCTTCGGGTCCGGTGAAGGATGGCATGAGGAGACAAGTCGTGAGCTTGTATGCATCCAAGGGATCGTGGAAAAGCAAGAACGATGAGCCGAGGGAAGCGCACTTCGAGGCATACGCGAAGGATGACATGAGGATGAGCCGCGGGCTCGTATGCATCTGAGGGACGAGAGCCAAAGTCGAAGAAGGCTTGAAGAAAACAAGTTGAGGTTGCTAAGTGAAGAGTCAGCTGAATCGTGAAAGTCCGAGTGCTGAGTGAATTGTACTTGGGAAGGGAAACCCTAGGTTTAGGATTTGGGCAGTCGACTGCGGCTTGTAGCAGTCGACTGATGTTAGGCACAAAAAGATCAGTCGACTGATCTTCTGTGCAGTCGACAGGTGTCGGCTGGATTTCGAACGTTGGGTTGTAACATTCGGATTCGGTTGGAACCAGTCGACTGGTGTTGGCACCAGTCGACTGGTAACGACTAGTTCAGTCATGAGCTCTATTTAAGGGAGCTCAGTTTGGCTGGCTAGGGTTGACGAAATTGGCTTTGGTTAAAGGCCAATTAGTTGTCTAAGCTCTCAGAGGTCTTGTGCGAGTTGTGGTGAGGTTTCTCCACTCATAAGGAACTACGCGAGCTAGCCGGAGGTCTTCCGGGGACTTATCCACCAACGAATCAAGATCGTCCACCTTACGGACAGCCGTGGAGTAGGAGTATCATCTCCGAACCACGTAAAAGTTTGGTGTTAGCATTGTTTTAATTTATAGTTAATATTACCGCTTGTGCACGCTAATACTTGTAGGAAGAAATCAACACATTGGGGGCAACAGGCTATTCACCCCCCCCTCTAGCCGACACAAAGGTCCCAACACTTACCAAAGAGGATCCCAAAAATTGGCATCCACCGCTAGTGCATGCTTTTTCGATCCAATTTGCACCCGGCATAATCCAAATCGGAGTATCGTACAAGATCAAAAGTTTCGGTTCTAGGATACCATAAACTAACGCTTTGAGTTCCTTTAAGATAGTGAAGAATCCGTTTGATTGCACATAGATGTGATTCCTTGGAATAAGGTTGATATCTTGCACACATACCCACGACAAATAATATGTCGGGCCTACTAGCCGTGAGATAAAGAAGACTACCTATAGTTCTACGATACATCTTTGGATCAACTTCCTTACCTTCAATATCATTTTCTAATTTAGTTTTAGTTGTCATAGGAGTAGATATTTCTTTTGCACTCTTCATTCCAAATTCCTTAATGATTTCTTTTACATATTTGGATTGATAAATATATATGTCATCTTTTGTTTGTTTAATTTGTAAGCTAAGAAAAATGTTAATTCACCTACTAAGCTCATTTCAAACTTACTTTCCATGTGATTTATGAACTCATTTAGGTAGTCTTTATTTGCGGGCCCACAAATATTGTCATCCACGTAGACTTGGGCCACAAAAATATCATCGCCACTATTCTTTAAAAATAGGGTAGGATCAATTTTTCCTCTATGAATGTCTTTTGACACTAAGAATGTTGACTACCGTTCATACCAAGCACGAGATGCTTGTTTTAATCCATACAATGTCTTCTTAAGCTTGTATACGTGATTTGAAAATTCTAAATCTTCAAACCCCGGTGGTTGCTCAGTATAGACTTCTTCATTGATAAAATAATTTAAAAATATTGATTTTACATCCATTTGATACAACTTAAACCCTTTATGAGCGGCAAATGCTAACATCATCCTAATAGACTCTAACCGAGCTACCGGTGCATAAGTTTCATCATAATCCAACCCTTTGACTTGATTAAAGACTCTAGCAACCAATCTAGCTTTATTTCTCACAACCATTCCCTTATCGTCAAGTTTGTTCCTAAAAATCTACTTTGTATCAATAATTGATTTTCCTTTAAATGTCGGAACTAACTGTCAAACTTGACTTCTCTCAAATTGAGACAATTCATTTTGCATTGCCAAAATCCAATCCGGATCAAGCAAAGCATCATCTACGACTTTTGGCTCAATTTGTGAGATTAGAGCTATTTGACTACCTTCATTTCGAAAATAGGATCGAGTTCGTACCTCATGTGTAATATCTCCCACTACTTGCTCTAAAGGATGATTTGCACTTGTCCTAGTGGGTCTTTGTTCTTGAGTTGTAGTGATTACATTCTAAAGTGATAACTCAACTATGCCTTCCGATTCACTCTCTTCTTTCTCATGATTATTTTCCTCTTTTAAAGTTAATTTCTCCAATTTAAATTGCACTTCCTCCTCTATTGTTTTATTAGGACTTGAGGTTGGATTTTCTTCGAAAATCACATTTAGAGATTCTTCAACTATTTTAGATATCTTGTTGTAAACTCTATAGGCTTTGCTATGAGTGGAATACCCTACAAGAATACCTTCATCCGCCTTGGCGGAAAATTTTCCTAAGTGATCTTTGGTGTTTAAAATATATACTTTACATCCAAACACTCTAAGATATTTTATCATAGGGGATTTACCAAGACACAACTCATGAGATGTTTTGTTCAAAAATCTATGTATTAGAGTTCGATTTTGCACATAACATGTCATATTAATTGCTTCAGCCCACATAGTGGGTATTCATTTAACATATTCCTAACAGCCTCTTGTAAGACTCTATTCTTTCTTTCAATAACTCCATTTTATTGTGGTGTCCTAGGGGTAGAGAATTCATGCTTATATCTATTTTGTGAGCAAAAAATTTAAAATTTTTCATTTTCAAATTCACCTCCATGATCACTTCTTAATCTATTGATTTTCATATTTTTCTCATTTTCTACTCTTTTACAAAAGGCAACTAATATTTCTAAGATATGATCCTTATGTTAAAACACCCAAGTGTATCTAGTAAAGTCATCTATCATGACTAAGCAATATCTACTATCATTCAAGAAGGCATGCTTACTACTATCAAACAAATCCATATGTAATAGTTTCAATGCGGTAGAAGTACTTAAATTAGTTTTACCTTTGTGGGTAGGTTTGATTTGCTTACCCATTTGACATGCATCGCATAATTTGCCTTTTTGAAACTTTAATTTTGGCAATCCTAGTGCCAACTCATTCTTTGATAGTCTTTTGATATGTCTCATGTTGGTGTGAGTAAGTTTTCGATGCCAAAGCCAAGTCTATTTTTCTTTAGACATGAAACACTTAGCAAACACATTAGTAGCACCAAATAATTCAACTTGGTAAATGTTTTCCTTTCTATGACCAATAAGCATGATGGTGTTTAGTTCACTATGCTTAATTAGACATTGAGATGAGTCAAACTCAACTATATATCCCGAGTCACATAGTTGACTAACACTTAGAAAATTGAAGGTCATACCTTTCACTAATAAAACATTCGTAATTATAAATTGTTCAGAAATTTGAATATCTCATATTCCAATAACTTTCAATTCACTGTATACCAAAAGAAACGGTACCTTTATTTTTGTTCTTGAGTGATGAGAATTTTGATGAGTCCCCCATCATGTGCCTAGAGCATCTGCTATCAATAAACCATGTTGTTGGATGCTTCCCCTTGGCACATGCCTATTCAAATACGATGAACTAAATGTTTTGGTACTCAAATGTTGGGTCCAATAGCATCGACAATATATTGCTTGGGTACCCAAGCTTGCACAGTTTTAACTTTTAATACATGATTTCTACTAACTAGAGACATAAAGTTAACTTCCTTATCCTTTGATTTATACCCTAATCCTGCCTTGTTATAAACTGCCCGTTGACTTCCTAATATCATGTCCAAGTATTTAGAACTTGAAGTAAATTTGTCCAAAGTACACCTAAGATCCTCTACTTGCAATTTCAAAGATGCATTTTTCTTTTTAAGCTCATCACTTGTGGAATCAACAAATTCATGATGTGTATATGCTTCACATGACATAGGATCAACTTTGAGTGATGTTAATTTATTTTGTAGTTCTTTAACTCTAAATTTTGATCTAAATAGAGCATTTGTTAAGCATGCAATAGTAGCATAGAATTTATCTAATTTAGAAGAAGTCACCTCATCATCACTAGATGATGACTCGATTGACGACTCGACTTCATCTTCATGGTTCTCTTCATCTTCACTACTCTCAACATCGTTCAAAGCTATGAGAGTCACATGTCTTGAAGTTTTCCTTCCAATTTCTTCATCTAATGAACTAGATGAAGAATCATCCCATGTAGCTTTCAAAGCCTTCTTTTTCTTTGTCTTATCATCTTTTCTTTTCAACTCGGGGCAATCGGCTTTGATGTGGCCTTTTCTACAACACTCAAAATAAATTGCATTAGTCTTTACTTTTGATCTTACCGGAGACTTACCCTTTCTCTTGTTTTCATTGAACATCTTTTTGACATCCTTCTTGTTGAACTTCCTAGATCATCTCATCATCTTTCGGACAAAGTTTGTTATCTCACTAGATGATAGCTCCTCATCACTCTCACTATCGCTATCTTGTTCGGATTCGGATGAGGAGGATTCATCCTTCTTCTCTTTATTTTTCTTCTTGCTTCTTTCACATACAACCAAAGCTATACCTTTCTCCTTATTGCTTGTGTTAGCTTGTTCATGCAGTTCTAGTTCACAAAATAATTCATCTAATTTAACAATTGATAAATCCCTTGAAACCTTATAGGCATCAACCATTGATAACCATAGTGAGTTTCTTGGGAAGAATTTTAATGCATACCTGATGAGGTCTCGGTTTTCCACATTTTCTCCAACCGAATGAAGACCATTGAAGAGCTCCTTGAACCTCCCATGTAATTGGCTTACCGTTTCTCCTTCCTTCATCACAAAGTTTTGCAATTGATTTATAAGAAGGTCCCTCTTGACAATTCTTGAATCCTTTGTGCCTTCATTTAGCTCAATGAGCTTGACCCACAATTCTTTAGCACTCTTGAATGGACCGACTTTGTTTAGTTGCTCCGAGCTCAAACCACATTGAAGGGTTACGGTAGCCTTAGCATTTGCTTGTGCCTTCAATTTTTGCTCAACTGTTAATTTTGACGATTCCAGAATTTTCCCATCTTGTGTTGGTGCAATAAAACTCTCAGTAATGGAAAACTAATTGTCAATTTCAGTCATGAGATAATTCTCCATGCGACTCTTCCAATATGCGAAATTGTTTCCGTCATAGTAGAGTGATCATGTAGTGTTGTGGCCCTCTTTCAAAGACATCATCGCAGCTCAAACACTTGCTTCTTTGGGTGTGAGTCCTCTGAAGCTACCAAGCTCTAATACCACTTGTTAGGGAAGCTAAAGGGGGGGGGGGGGGGTGAATAGCTCTCTTCAAGTTGATTCGTTTTCTTCGCAGTGTGAACTAGAAGCTAAATACCCCAAATACAATACTAACTCTTTGATTTACTTGGTCTCCACCTCTTTGAGGTGACTAATCCAAGGGTCCACACCAGCGATCACAGATTCCACTATGAAACCTCCTTGGAACAACACCGAAGGTGGAGAAACTCTTTTACACCAACCTTGAAAGCCCTCAAATAAAGAACAACAACAAGGAGAAGAAGAAAAGAAATATTACAATTGTTGAGCTTGAATCCCCTTCTCTTGTTTGCTTGAAGATGGTGTTGACAGCTTGAGCAGAGAACTTGAGCACAGCGAGATAAGAAAGCGCAATGTAGCAATATATTTCTCTTCACTTCGAAATCTGCTTTTAAACGGTCGGTTCTCTGGCTTTTTTAGGTCACCAAACGATTGGCGAAATTCCCAATCGATTACCATATAGTCGTTGAGCAGTACGGATCTCAGATGAACAGTTAAGATTATTTCATTTTGAACTTTAATCGATTGGGATCATGTATTGATTGATTGGTTGCTTTAATCGATCAAGTAATCGATACAGGACCATTATGTTCATGTGAGGAGTGCATCCCAATCGGTCACTCAATCGATTAGGAAGTGCCCTAATCGATTGACCAATCGATTAGGGAGCATTCTGTGTCGCACAGAATGACGCATAATCGATTGGTCAATTGATTACGGAGCATTCTGTTCTCACACAAAATATCTCTCAATCAATCAGCTAATCGATTGATGGCTTCCAATCGAATGGCCAATCGATTATGAAGTATTCTGTTGTCGCACAGAATGGCTCGTAATCAATCGGTCAATCGATTACGGAGCATTCTGTTCTCACACAAAATATCTCCGAATTGATCAGTCAATCGATTGATGGCTCCCAATCGATTGACTAATTGATTAGGGAGTGTTTTGTTTGAGAGCAGAATATCTCCTAATTGATTCACCAATCGATTGGTCTCATTCCAATCGATTGACACGCTTAAATTTAGGATCCTCAACCCTAAACCTTCATGCATATTCTTAATCGGTCCAAATTACCTTGTGCCAGTGAAACCTCTTATTTCCTAGACATCAATCCTGGAGCTTCCTCATCTCCGAGTCTTCATGCCAAGAATCCGATCTCCGACCATTCTTTGGACTTTTTGCCTGAAGCTTCCTCATCTCCATGTCTTCGTGCCAAGAATCCGGTCTTCGGCCATTTATTGGACTTCTTTCATTACTACACACTTAGGACTCAATGTTAAATCTAATGTATTAACTTAAATTTAAATAATTGTCAATCATTAAAACTTCTTATCTAAGCATGATTACACCAACAGTTACAAACTCTCAATTTTTTATACACATCAAGGTACGTTAAGTTAAAAAAATACAAACAAAAAATAAATTAAAAGCAATAATAACATTTATAATTAAGTACAAACAAAATAGTCAATCAAAAGAATTAGTTAAAGGAAAAATTTAGAAAATATTACTAAGTCATACTAAAAGATATATCCACAACAAAATCTCTATCTTTGTAAAAAAAAAAAAAGGAGAATTCATATGAATTTTTTTAAAATATATTTTTCTTTAAAATATAGTAGTTTTTAAAAATAAATAAAAAATAGATTTCTTCATTAAAATAAGTTGTTCTTCAAATCAACATTCAATGAAAAATTTATTTTATCAAAAATTTATTTTTGAGAATTTTTAAGTTTAAAAACTTAATTTTTTATCGAAAATTTATAGAAAATTATCCATTACTATGAAAATTATGAAAATTTCAAAATATCAAACCTAACTACACAAAATTTTCACACTTTGAAAGCGAAATATTAATATTTGTACAGAAGCATTAATTTTCAAAAATAAATTTTAATTTCAAAAAATCTTTATAATTTTTTAGAGTAGTTAAAATCTAAGGCCTAACGCCTGAAAATTATGGTTTTACAAAAATAAATTTTAAAGTATTTTTAAATTTAGAATTCAATTTTTGATCAAAAATTTGTAAAAATTTATTTAATGAACAAAAAATTCCAAAATATTTTTTGTGGATAGATTTGATTTGTATCTATGACAAAAAAATTTAAAACTTATTAAATCCCGAAAAAAACTTTGAGAGATTTTTCAAACAAAATTTAAAATTTTCAATAACTAATAAAATGCACAAAAAAAATATTATTTAACAATTCAATTTCGATTTTAGAATCCAAAGTAAATTTCTACCTACTAGACTATCAAGAATTGGGTGGAATATAATTTTTGAGTACTTTTACAATTTAACCTCTATGATTTCTAATATGTAAATTTAATCTTCCATAAAAATTTCTACAATTTGAAATTTGAAGATTATTTG
>JAGFNQ010002341.1:0-102379 GCA_024364735.1 Boesenbergia rotunda
TATATGTAGACTGCGAAAGACCAAGCAACCGTTTTGATCTATCTCTATAGATTCTAATCCCAAGGATATAGGTTGCTTCTCCCAGGTCTTTCATGGAGAAAGTTTTGGACAACCAAATCTTAACTGTCTGTAAAACTGATATATCGTTTCCTATAAGTAAGATGTCATCGACATATAATACTAGGAATACGACTGCACTCCCACTAACCTTCTTGTACACACAAGGTTCGTCAGGATTTTGTGAGAAATCAAACTCTTTGATTGTCTCATCAAAACGGATGTTCCAGCTCCTAGATGCTTGCTTTAGTCCATATATGGATCGTCGAAGCTTGCATACCTTGGTTTTATCAACCGATGTGAAACCTTCAGGTTGTATCATGTATACATCCTCAAGTAGGTTTCCATTAAGGAAAGCTGTTTTCACATCCATTTGCCATATCTCATAATCATAATGAGCTGCTATGGCTAGGAGCATCCGAATGGATTTAAGCATAGCTACTGGCGAATAGGTTTCGTCATAATCAACTCCTTGTTTTTGACGATATCCTTTTGCCACTAATCTAGCCTTAAAGGTAACAACATTACCTTCCATGTCGGTTTTCTTCTTGAAAACCCACTTGCACCCTATGGGTTTAATCCCTTCAGGTGGGTTAACCAAGTCCCATACTTGATTTTCATACATGGAATCCATTTCCGACTTCATGGCCTCAAGCCATTTGTCCCTTTCTGAATTTTTCAGAACATCTTCATAACTGATAGGTTCGTCATCGCCAATGAGCAACACGTCGTTCGATTCACTTACGAGAAATCCGTATCTCTCTGGAATGTTGCGTGTCCTATCAGACCTACGAAGAGGTGGTGTAGTTTTAGGTTCAACTGATAGCTCATCACTATGAATTATCGGTTGTGGGCCTAGACTAGGTGTCTCTGTGATGTCTATTGGAGTTTCTTGAACTTCATCAAGTTCAATCCCACTCCCACTGTTTTCTTGCAAAAGAAACTCTTTCTCTAGAAATACAGCATGCCTTGAAACAAACACCTTTTGTTCCAAGGGATGATAGAATTGGTAACCCTTCGTTTCCTTAGGGTATCCAATAAATAGACATTTATCAGACTTAGCATCCAATTTGTCTGATACAACCCGCTTCACATAAGCAGGACAACCCCATATCTTAAGGTGAGTTAAGTGAGGTTTCTTACTATTCCAAATCTCATATGGAGTAGTAGAGACTACCTTGGTCGGGACTCTGTTTAGCAAGTAAACAGCTGTCTTAAGTGCATAGCCCCAAAAGGATTTTGGAAGAGTTGCATGATTCATCATAGACCTAACCATGTCCATCAAGGTTCGGTTGCGCCTCTCAGATACACCATTATGCTGTGGTGTATACGGCGGAGTCCATTGGGACAATATCCCATTGTCCCTTAGATAATCTTGAAACTCTTGACTTAAGTATTCACCACCTCGATCGGATCGAAGTATCTTAATACTTTTGCCAAGCTGTTTCTCTACTTCATTTCTGAACTCTTTGAATTTCTCAAAGGCTTCAGATTTGTGTTTCATCAAGAACACATACCCGAATCGTGAGTGATCATCGATGAAGGTGATGAAGTAGCTATAGCCTCCTTGTGAAAGAGTTGACATTGGTCCACATACATCGGTATGTATTAGACCAAGCAATTCTCCCACTGGATTACCTTTTCCGGGAAAGGGTAATTTGGTCATCTTGCCTTTTAAGCAGATTCGCATGTATCAAATGAACCGGGTTCAAATGATTCCAAAATTCCACATCGGTGTAATTCGGTCATGCGTTTCTTACTTATATGGCCAAGACGACAGTGCCACGTGTAGGAGTCTATTTGATTATCTATTCGAGCACGTTTGTTGCTTACTTCGATATTGAAAACGTCACTGGATAAATCTAACGTGTAGATGCCATTGCACAAAGTTCCATTCCCATAAAGAACGCCATTTAAAGTTATGTAACAACAATTGTTACTGAAAGTTAAATGATAACCTTTTCATTCAAACATGAAATAGATACAATGTTCTTTATTAACGAAGGAACGAAATAACAATTATCCAATTCTAAGACACGTCCAGTTGGGAGCTTTAGCAAATATGTTCCGATGGCAATAGCAGCAATCCTTGCTCCATTTCCAACCCGCAAATTCGCTTCTCCCTTGACGAGCCTTCTTCTATTCCTTAGCCCCTGTATGTCATTACATATATGTGAGCTACACCCAGTATCAAGTACCCAGGTATCTGAGGAAATAGAGTGACATTCAATAACGAAGATACCTGAAGAGGATGGGGCATCGGATGCCTTCTTCTTCACGGACTCAAGATAAATCTTGCAGTTTCTTCGCCAGTGACCTTCCTTGCCACAGTGATGGCAAGTTCCTTTTGGTTTCTTTTCAGTTTTCTTGGCCTTTTTCTTCTTCCCTTTGTTCTGTTCTTTGGCCTTCCTCTTAGAACCTTTCTTCGAGGAACCAACTAACAGTACCGCTTTTTGATCTGGCTTTACAGAAGGCTCCACAGTCTTCAGCATGTTGATCAACTCAGGAATGGTAGTCTCCAGTTTGTTCATCCGATAGTTCATCACAAATTGTGAACAACTCTTGGACAAACAACTCAGAATTAAGTCAATACTTAGTTCATGATCCATTGCAAAACCGAGTGCGCTCAGTCGCTCAATGTACCCCAACATCTTTAACACAAACTGCGAGGCAGAAGTGCCTTCCTGCATCTTAGTGGTGAAGAGGAGTCTGGAGACTCGAACCTTTCGGATCTCGCCTGCTCTTCAAACAACTCATGAAGATGGAAGATGATGGTATTAGCATCCATATGCTCATGTGCTTTTGCAACTCAGGTACCATAGAGGCTAGCATGATGCAACTCGCAAGTTCAGAATCGGTCACATGTTTCTGATAGGCCAACAATTGGTCTGGAGTTGCATTTCTGGAGGATGGGTGGGAAGTTGTTCTTCAAGGACATAAGCAAGCTTTCTGCCTTGAGGACTATCCTCAGGTTTCGAAGCCAGTCCATGTAGTTCGGCCCAGTCAGTTTATTTGTGTCCAAAATGGAACGCAAGTTCAGAGAAGACATGATCGAGTGATTATCCTAGAAATACAAATTGAGATTATGTGAGAAGATTTATTAAAGAATGTATCAACATACATAAATAAAATCCTATTTATTTTTCAAATTGAATAACCCTTATTATCAATTCGGGAGATCGTAGGAACATCTCCAAATAGGTTGATATCCAACCATAGATAAGAATCACCATGGCTGTGGCCATCAAGTTTTCTTAGCTATGAAGGTAGGTAATTATACCGATTACATATCACATATATGTAACTATCACGTTATGCTATCAACTAATTGAATGTTTGCATAAATCATTGGGTTGTTAACTCATTAACAAGTATGCATCATATACATAGCACCCAACTGCACCTCTCTTTACATCGACCTTGGCTGTGGCACAACAAATCGATGCTCCAAGCTTAAGGCTGACCCATTAATCAAGAAATAGTTTTAATATGGTTGGAGCTCATTCAACCGTTTAGTCAGGCTTGGATGTGTCCAACAACCAAAACTAAGGATTGACCTCTGACTCCAACTATATTATTCATAAACTAATTCCATGGTTTGAACATGTTAAGGTTCAAGTCGGGCATGGATGTGTCCATCAACCCAAGCGAGAAACAAAACTCCGATTCTAACCATATTAATGGAAGGTGTTGGCCTTAATATTTTGTAAGGGGTTTTGGTCTCATCTTTTCCTTTTAATGCACATTCATGACATATGTCATGACTAACGATTTCCTTAATAAAGTATGTATGTGACTTAATTTATCAAGTCTCATGAATTGAATTAGGAACCGGATTTCCTTAATTCTAATTTCACACTTTATTAAAGGAATTGCTTTGGGAAACAATTTCCTAAATTGTCATAATTAATTTCGGAAATAATATGTTCAAGACTTTGATTTCTCTAAATCAAATCTTATTAAATTAAGAGACAAATCCCTTAATTCAACTACATATTATTTTCATGAAAATCTCATTTAAGAAAACTCTATAGGAAACCATTTTCCTAATTAATTTTGGAGACAACAATATGTAAGAGCATCACCTCTTAAAACATATTTTATTCATGGATTGATTAATTACAACAAATCGTTTTCTAAGGGTGGCTCCCCGAGGCTCAGATACCCAAAGAAAAGTAAAGTGTTGTAAATCCAATTGGACGGCTCCCCGAGGCTCAATCCAAATCAAACATGACAATTTCAATTAAAATTGGGAAATTAAATTACAACATCTAACTTTAAATTGGACGGCTCCCCGAGGCTCAATCCAAAATAAAGAATTTGTTGTCAATTTAAAAACCAATTCAAATTTAATTGTCAATTAACTGTCCATGAATTTGTCTAGACTTTCTTAAAAGAAAGTGCCCAAAATTGCGAGATTTCGAAAATAGGTTTTCAGAATAATTGTAAGTTTCTGGTACAAAGAAAACTTACATATTTCCAAAGTTGGAAAATTTCTAAAATAGAAAAATTTCCAAAATTGGAAAGTTTCCAAAGATGGGAAATTTTCACAATTATTATAAAAATTTAGAAACTAGAAAATTTCAAACGTTTGCGAAATTTCATGACGATTTCCAAACTTTGAAATTCCTAATTCTAAAATTTATTATAATTTGAAAGTTTCCATAATTGGAAAAATTTTCCGAAATTGAGATCATGACAAAGTTTTCCACAAAACAATTATATGATTAAGTCGAACACTAACCGGCTCTGATACCACTGTTGGGACCGGGTGCATGTCGACAAGGATACGAGTTCGTAAAATTTAAAATTTTTACGTGCAGCGGAAGAGTTTGCATAAAATAATTTCCTAAATTATTTTAACTTCGTATCTAGCATGCAATCTTATGGTGTGTTGACATAATCATAAAATGAAACTTTGCGGAAAAGTAAACTAATTTACCAAGTACCTCGCGTAACTCGAAGTAAGGGACGAGATCCAACCGTAGCGTCCCTTGGAAGCTCCGCCTCTATTCGCGTCCACGCCGAGTTCTCTTCGGGATGACTTCACAAAGTCACGAGTTTTGTGCCGACGAGAACTACTAGATTCTCGGAAGGCACAACTAGAAGATTAAGAGAAATAATGGAAAAACTAACCAACGAAGTAACGGAATCGAATTCCGAGAAGAGAGGAGTCGCTATCCGCTTCTTCTTCTTCGTCTTCGGGTTCTCCTCCTTCTTCAAAGCTCACGGCAACACCCTTGTGGTGTTGTGGTTGGGCGCCGGCCCTAGAGAGGCTAGGGTGCGCCGGCCCTAATGGAGGAAGAAGAGGAGGAGGAGAGGAGATTAAGAGAGAGAGAGGGAGTAATTAATCTCTTGATTAATTGATTGATTATAAAGGGCTAGCCTTTGGTTCCTTTATATAGTAGCAACTCTTTGCTAAGTCTCCCTCTAAACGGAATTAGTTATAAGAAATTTATCCTATAAATTTTCTTAACTAATTATTCCGTTTAAACCAAGTCTTTATTATAAACTAATTTATAATAAAACTTATTCTTCTTCTCTTTAAATTATGGAATAAATTTTATAAGAAATTTATAAACTTTCTTATTATGGATAAATCAATTCATAATTGATTTTATAAAATTAAAATAAACCAATTCATGGATTATTTTAATCTTCCATAAAAGAATAAATTTCTATAAATTTTATTTATATAAATTTCTTTATACAAATTTATTTATCCATAATTTAAAAACAAATCACACTAGATTTATTTTATTAATTATACCAATTAAATTGGTTTAATCTCCCTTTAATGGCTGGCCACCCAACACCCTCTTTGGCCGGCCCAAACCGACCCGAACCGGTCGCGAATTAAACTCATTTAATTCGCCCAAAAAGCCTTCAAAAGACTTAGCCATTTTTAGCTTCCATTGCGCCTCTGATTAACTCAGATTCGACTCGTTTCTCTTGATCGGAAAATCCAATTTTCAACTCGTTTTAAATCCCTCGGATTACTCGTATTGCGTGTGACTAAATAGGCTTTCGATTTATGTTGGCCGTCTATAATTAACCCATTAATTATAGAACGATCATGAGTGGCACCTAGTAGTACATCATGATCCCCAATTAATCGAAAGATCAACGGTTTGACCCCAGAAGAAATTATTCTGAAACCCTTCAGCAGCTCTAATGAATCGTGCCTCATTCCCTTCACCACCTTATACCCACTTGGTTCAGGACACGGTCTATGGTGTCAGTCCCCACTAGGTGACTACGTCACACCTAGCCCAAGTAGTGTCTTCCTCGTCCTTTGGATTTCTAATTACTCTCATGTATTTAAGAGACTCGCACTCTTAACATGATATGCTCTGGCCAGAGGCTTTGAGTAACAATCCGACGATAGGCCTGGGTATACATCTCCTCGCAAGGAGTGGTGAATCCTTTGTAGGCTGTTCAAACATCTTCGGGCACTTCGGCTTATACCCGATCATCCTGGGTCCACACCTCCTTGGAGATGCTTGCTTAAGATGTCAAAGTATAAGTCTCCATGACCAAGATGACTTGAACACCCAAGTCAAAGGAACATCGCACTTAAGCCGCAGTAAGATCTTCATTGACATATCTACATGTAGATTCCCATATGAAGTCTTACAGCTAGTCACTCCAATGAACTAGTTCCCTTAACTAGCATCCATGTTTATCTCCGGACATCCCAATGTCACCAGCTAGTGAGAATCAGCTGATTAGAGAATAACCCATGCTAGTCTCAACAGAATTGATAGTGTCCGTTTTTATCAATTCATCGACTAGGGATAATTTCAATACTTCACAATTGCACATTAGAGATAATCACTAGTTGTGATCCCATCACAAATTCTCTTATGCTGTGAGTTGTATTGCGAACATTCAGTAGATGAGTTTAAGATCCCAATCAAATACACAAAACATGTATACTCAAATAGTGAATTATCATTTATTAAAATAAATGTTTACATCATAAGGCGATTGCCTTAGGACACTTCTCTCATATTACTAACAAACTCCCACTTGGCCTAATGCCAATCGCTACGGTATCCAATACCACAGGCTCTAACATGACCCTCAAACTTATTTTGAGGCAAGGCCTTAGTTAAAGGATCCGCTATATTCCTTTCAGTGAGAACTCTCTCAATTTGTATGTCATTCCTACTTATAATCTCTCTGATCAGATGATAGCGTCGAAGCACATGTTTGGATCGCTGATGAGACCTTGGTTCCTTCGCTTGTGCAATAGCTCCATTGTTGTCGCAGTATACCGGCACTGCTTCATCAATGGTTGGAACCACGCCAAGTTCGGAGACAAACTTCTTGATCCAGACTGCTTCCTTTGCTGCTTCCGAAGCTGCGATATATTCCGCTTCCATGGTAGAATCCGCTACAGTGTCTTGTTTGGAACTCTTCCAACTTACTGCGCCTCCATTCAAAGTAAATACGTATCCAGACTGCGATTTGGAGTCATCCTTATCCGTCTGGAAACTGGCATCTGTATACCCACGTATTTTCAAATCTCCTTCTCCATATATTAGAAATACATCCTTAGTTCTTCTTAAGTACTTAAGGATTGTCTTAACAGCCGCCCAATGATCCATTCCTGGATCAGATTGGTATCTGCTCGTGACGCTCAGAGCATACGATACATCGGGCCTAGTACATAACATAGCATACATGATAGATCCTATTGCGGATGCATAGGGAATCTTATTCATGTTAATCCTCTCGTCTTCTGTGCGCGGACACATAGACTTCGAAAGGTTGATCCCATGCCTGATGGGAAGGTAACCTTTCTTGGATTCCGACATGCTAAACCTTTTTAGCACTCGGTCTATATATGTAGACTGCGAAAGACCAAGCAACCGTTTTGATCTATCTCTATAGATTCTAATCCCAAGGATATAGGTTGCTTCTCCCAGGTCTTTCATGGAGAAAGTTTTGGACAACCAAATCTTAACTGTCTGTAAAACTGATATATCGTTTCCTATAAGTAAGATGTCATCGACATATAATACTAGGAATACGACTGCACTCCCACTAACCTTCTTGTACACACAAGGTTCGTCAGGATTTTTTGAGAAATCAAACTCTTTGATTGTCTCATCAAAACGGATGTTCCAGCTCCTAGATGCTTGCTTTAGTCCATATATGGATCGTCGAAGCTTGCATACCTTGGTTTTATCAACCGATGTGAAACCTTCAGGTTGTATCATGTATACATCCTCAAGTAGGTTTCCATTAAGGAAAGCTGTTTTCACATCCATTTGCCATATCTCATAGTCATAATGAGCTGTTATGGCTAGGAGCATCCGAATGGATTTAAGCATAGCTACTGGCGAATAGGTTTCGTCATAATCAACTCCTTGTTTTTGACGATATCCTTTTGTCACTAATCTAGCCTTAAAGGTAACAACATTACCTTCCATGTCGGTTTTCTTCTTGAAAACCCACTTGCACCCTATGGGTTTAATCCCTTCAGGTGGGTTAACCAAGTCCCATACTTGATTTTCATACATGGAATCCATTTCCGACTTCATGGCCTCAAGCCATTTGTCCCTTTCTGAATTCTTCAGAACATCTTCATAACTGATAGGTTCGTCATCGCCAATGAGCAACACGTCGTTCGATTCACTTCGCTGAGTGTGGCATAACAAGACGATTGCTCCCACTCTAGTAACTACCATGACAACAAGTGGTTAAGTGAACTGAGCAACTAAATATCTAACGACGGCTTAACCATATGGAAGTGTCCAACAATCGTTAGTATGCAATGTGTAGGTATGGTGCATGCTACAAGATTCACGAACAACCGGAAAACAACGATTCAACAAAATCCAACAAGTATCAACGATGCAGCGATACAACCAACCAAGTATTGAAAACCAACGATTATGCATCAACACTACTAGGTAGGATATTTCTAATGTCAAATAAGTCTAATTGTGTTTAATGAACCTCTAAGTACTCACGTACAAGCGGTACTTTACAGAACAGAAATTCAACGGAAGATTGTACGGATACGAAATTTTAAATAACTCGAAGATCAACGAAGAAAGGTAACAATGGCGACAATAAACAATCAACGGCAAAGAACAAGGTCAAGCAACCTATTTAGACATAAACAACCACGCTTTAAGATAAAAGAACTATACGAGTACAAAGGAGAAGTACCCGCCTTTTATGTAAAACTTATACGAGAAGACCTTCCACAATCAACCAAACGAGTCCGAATCAAGGTCACATATTGAGGATAATGTTTAACTATTAATAGAATTATAGAATTATATAATTAGCTAAACTGCAATCAAATAAAAATTTAGGATAAATCCTCGTTACTACATCCGTTTAATTAAATCATAAACGACAGTTAATTTCCTCTAACCCAATCATTAAGATTAAGTACATTAGGTTAGATCCCACATTTAAACCCAGGGAACTACTATTATTACCAACCCCAATCTTCCAATCTAATCACTAAATTTCCTTTAAGTAATATAACTAACTTTGATTAATTAACCAATGATTATTCTAATTAATCAATGTAATCTATGTCGAACTCAATTAATTAGACTACTCATAATTAATCCAATTATTCATTATAGCTTACAAACCAAAACAATAGCTAACTAAAAACTAAACAGAACTACTATTACATTTCAAACCACCCTACTGCTCGTTCTTGGTCGTGGGAGCAACAACACAGAAGTTGTGCAAACTAGAAACCCAACGCAAACACAAAACATCTCATAATTCATTCGGTTTAACCCTATCCCCCAAGCAAGCCATACCTCAATCTTGTGCCTCGTCCAATCCAAACAAATCCCCGCTAGCCTCCCACAGATTGACTACAACCCACAACCGAAATCCTCAAACCAAACCCTACAGAAATCAACAGTTAGGGCTATCCAATTCCACAATGAATTCCAACAAAAATCCAACCCTTACCTTGATTTCGGCCAGAGAGAAAAACCAAGGACGAAAAGCAAAACAAGGCGGCGCTTCCTCGACTCATGGCAGTGGCGTCGGCTAGGGTCTCATGCGAGGGAAGGCGGTTGCCAGCTTGTTCATGCGAGCAGAAGAGGAAGGAGAAGGAGATGAAGAGAGGGCACGACAGCGGTTAGGGTTCCACGCGAGGAAGAAGGGCTGAAGGAGGAAGAAGAAGTAAGGCTCAGCGGTCGCTGGCTCCCTACTATGTCGGCGTTGGGGCAGAGAGGAATCGGGGAGAAGAAAATGAATTTTGGAAGGATTTTAGGGCTTTTAAATGTTTTTGGCAGTTTTACAAAAAGCCCCTCCTTGTTTGGAGAATTTCAACTAGGCCCTTAAATTTTGAATTTTTCCTTTTCAACCCTTAAATTTCCAATATTTAACAAAGTTGGTGGGAGGGGTAGAAGGGAAGAAGAGAAATTTGCCATTTGGTAAAAATAAAATATATTTGGTAAATACGGAATTCGATGGACACCATTTGATAAATTGTCGAAAAAGAAATTTTAACTAATGAATATTGTGGTCTAAGAAATTTAGATTTTTTTACAACATTGTCCATTTTATATTTATGTTCTTGTGATTTTATTATTATTGACTTCTTAAAAGGTCTCATCACTCATGAGTTGGCAGCTCCCTGAACTATAGTCCAGTGATAGGATGATTAATCGTCATCTCAAATATTCGTGGTTTGATCTTTAATTACGGTATATTTTGTAGGAATTTTTCTTTTAAATGGGGCGCGAACCCTGAGACGCCCATCGTGAGCATTTCTCGATTTATCCTGATAATCGATAGGAAATTTCTGTGAAACTGGGTCGATCGCCCCAAGTGGTTCATCATTTTTTTCATCACTCATGACTTAGCATCCGTTCACTCTTTTCAACTTGTTTAACGATCTTTCACATGACACTTGATTTGGATCATGCTTCTAATATCATTTGTTATAACTGAAAGAATATAGATATCTTCACAATAACATACTATTACCTATTTTAAGTTTATTTTTGGATTCTTCTAAAAAAAATCTCATATTAATAGCGATATTTTTTATTCTTTTAAATTTATAATCATTTTTATATATATTTCTAATATGAGATTTTAATTATTTTCCTAATATTAATACTGAACATATCGATTAATGAGTAAGCTAGTAAGATATATGATTTCATTGTTCAGATCGAAATTGAATTTATTTGGACATATTTGGAAAAAATTAAAGGATATATTTTTTTTCTAAATGATCTAAGTAACATCAATTTTTGTTTTTATCGAGAAAACATCTCACCCTATTATTTAACCCTATATAATTATGTAACATTCCTAGCTTTAATACTTTAATATTATTCCTAGTTTTAATACTTTAATATTATGTTTATTATTATTTCTCATCTAAATCTCCTACATCAATAATGAATTAATTGGACGTATTATAATAATTAAAAAAATCAAAACAACCAATTATGATATAATTATTTTTAAATATATTAAATATGTATTATAAGAATTATAAAATTGTAATAATTGAATATGTATAATAATTATAAAATCATAACTACTCTAAGATATTTGATCAACTCAAAAGTTATGTGGAAAATAATAATATGACTAGTGCATAATAAAACCGAAGAATAATTTGATAATTATCTTGGTTGAACAATACAATGGGACATTTTTTAATAAAAAATCAAAATAAAGCATCCTTCCTGATTTAGAAAAACAGGAGCCTGTTTTGACTTTGTCCAATTTATTTTTGCGTTCTGGATATTGTCTTTAGAAATGTTGAAGCATTTGCCCGTCGTCTCAACTTCTTTAGCTGTCTAAGTGTAGCGTTAGGACCAATAGAAATCCAGCTTCAATTTGAATGATTTAAACTGCTTGAAAAATTGCCTAAAGTCGAAGACAACGTGTTACATCTGATGTTATTATCTTGTAGAAATTTTGCCAAGTTGATTTTTTTTTATGAAATAATAGGGAAAGATTTGTTTTCTTCTACTAAAGGTGTTGAATCATTGACATTTATGAAGGTTTGATTCCTACGTATACACCTATAATATTTGAATAGTTCGTGATATTTGATCATTTATTAGGACTCATCTATGCTTCCTGAATTAACTCTAGTGGTAAGTGAAAAATTTTTACGGATCATATTGATTATCTCCAAAATTTATCAATTTAAATAGTTGGATATTTGGATTATTAAAAAAAATCTCAAAATACTAAAAATTTGATATATTTTTTACTAATTTAATTCAGTCATCCTTAAATTCTCACTTTCCTTCTCTCACTAAATTTGGATGTGTTTTTCCTTTCCCTATGCTTGATAATAATTTTCTAACGGAGACCCACAAAACTATGAAAGGCATCTTTAAATACAATTATTCTATTTTTAGAATTAATTTATATTTCTTATATATTTTTGGTTGGATAAATTTTGGTAAAATTGTTCTCAAGGGACTACTATTGAACATTTTATATAATATCTTGGTTTTATAATTACTTCTAGAGGGACTATATAATAATTTTCATCTATTAGAGTTTTCTTGTACATGATATTAAAGTCAAGTTTGATTAAGATTTTTGAAAAGAAATAATCCCCTTAATGGGAAGGTGATAGCCTTCCTTATCACTCACTTATCATTTTTATTTTCCCATGTTCTACTCAAGTGCAGGTATGGAATAGGTCAAACTACGAGTCTACGACCAATATTGCCTTGTAAACATCTGTGTTTCCATCACACGAATTGTCAAAGGGTTCATCACTTCTCACTTTAGTGAAAATTTGATTCAATACTAGCTAATTCATCATTCAAAATGTACCTTTCATCACTTGTACAATATTGAATTACATATGCCACTCACTTAGTACCCACATTGATAAAACTTTTCAAAACTATATTTTCATTATGAATTTTTTGGTTCAATTTTTAGAATTATATAATTTTTTTCTTTCAATTAAATAATTGATAAATAGAGAATAATTATACCTTTAGAATCGTTCATGTTTTATTTTATTTTAGACTAGACTATATCTATAAAATAAGTGGATATTATAAATATCCCATGCATAATGCAATTGTATTCAAGATTTTCTCATAATTATAGAATTGAAACATTTCATCAACGACATCTATTAAAGATTATACCAAAAATGATGATATCTTATTCTTCTTTCATTTCCAAACTAACCTCTCGACCAACCATTCAACCTTACTGTTATGAAAATAAGGCAAATTAGTTAACAATACCAAAATATCATTCATAGCTTACTTTGATCATCATTGCTCAAGTCTTTATCCTAGTGCACTAGTTTATGAGCTGCGAAACGTAACAGTCAATTGTGTTTGTTTCTCTCATTGTTAAACTTTTGTGTTTCTCACGAACATCCAAATCATGTGTCTTAGCTTTTCCTTACTAAAATCGATCGACTTGTATAACAACTTATGCCCATCTAATGTTGAATTGGTATACTACAACAAAATCCTTTTATAAGCTCTGATTCTTTTAAAAAATAATTGTTAGATCAATATTTGATATTTCAAAGAAAAATCATATAAGGTGATAGGGTTGAAAAGTCCGTGTCCGGCACGGGGGATGAAGAAGCCGCGGGACATGACATGGCAGATCGAAACGACCTTTCTTCTCAGGCCCCGGGGCCCTCCTCAGGAGACACGCCCGGGAAGGTTAACCTGAAGACCTCCCTCAGGAGCACCCCAGGAGGTTAGGTCCCGAGAGCACCTCGGGAGTTATAACGCCCAAAGACCCCGAGCTCACCTCGGGAGGTGGAGTCCCTGCAATGACCGACCTCGGGTACTGACCCCCCCCTCTTTGTGCGGATAATCATCCCCGTTAGAAAAGGTCTGCACGACTCTTAAATGTCGCAACGGGGGGAAGCGTGATAACGGGGCAGACCGTTTCAAAGGATATCCAGTAACTGCCGAAAGAGGGGGGCGTGACTTAAGTATCGGAGACGTGGCACCGATCGAGGGGGCACGTCTAGTCTGTCGACGTCAGTATAAAAGGTAGTCCAACCCCTCCGGTAAGGGGGTTACGCTCTCACAACCCTACATACATTCTTTACTTCTCGCTACCTTTACTTCTCGGACGGACACTGACTTGAGCGTCGGAGTGGACTCCGCCGGACCCCAGCCGGCGTGTCCCCTAATGCTCGTGTTAACCTTGTAGGACCCTATGTTCCTCCCCGCCGCAGCAACTTCCACAGGGGAAGAACTCCAGTGACTGGCCATCGACGTCGTTGACTCTTTCCGGAACAAATTTGACGTCGTCTGTGAGAAACTAGCAAAGCACTCGAAAGAGCACCGATGGCAGGGTTGGAGGAACAACCCATTGTCCGTACAAGGGAGGACTTCGATCTTCAAGAGGTCTTGCCAGAGGACCTCGCCCATCCGCGAGAAGATGAAGGACCTAAGCAGGAACGAAGGGAGGTCGAGAGTGAGGAAGTACAGATCCATCCTCAACGCGGAGGCGGAAGCACGCGCATCGCCCTCGACCTCGCACCGAAATTAAGAAGTTGCCTCGTCGAGTGCATGCGAAACCATAAGGATGTGTTCGCTTGGGCCGCTGAAGAGATTAAAGGAGTTCCACCGGCGTTGGCCATGCACCACCTGCATGTTACGCCGGGAGTCCGCCCCATGAAGCAAAGGCGGAGGCACTTCGCCCCTGAGCAAGATAAGGTCATTCGAGATGAAGTTCAGAAGTTGTTAAAAGCTGGGCACATCAGATAGGTCCAATTTCCAGCCTGGGGGGCAAATGACGAGTCTGCATCGACTTCTGAGACTTAAATAAAACCTGCCCGAAAGACTGCTACCCCTGCCCCGGATAGATCGGTTGGTGGATTCTACAGCCAGGTGCGAGTTCATCTCCATGTTAGATGCTTACCAGGGCTACCACTAAGTTCCACTCGCTCCCGAGGACCAAGAGAAAGTCAGTTTTGTGACGGCTGACGGCACATACTGCTACAATGTCATGCCCTTTGGCTTACGCAATGCGGGTGCCACATACCAGTGGATGATGGACAAAGTCTTCAGGCACCAGGTCGGGCAGAACATCGAGGTGTACGTGGACTACATCCTAGTAAAGACTGATAAGGGAGGCGACATGATAGCCGACCTCGAAGAGACGCTCGCCACCCTTAGGGCCAACAGGTTAAAACTGAACCCAGCTAAGTATGTTTTCTATCAAATTATGTACCACATATAAAAAGTCCAAAAATAAGTATAATTCTTTCTAAATTCAGTATATTTCAATTAGCATTTAGTATATATTCTATCAAATTGAGCATAATTTTTTTTCCACCGGACCTATTGATTAGGAGTTCATACCAATTGATTAGCTTGTAATAAATTGATTAGGTCATACTCAATTTGATATAAAATATATTAAATTTTAGTTAAATGATACTGAATTTAAAAAGAATTATATTTGATTTCAGACTTTGTGTACCTAAAAATTTGTGGGGTAATTCGGTAAATCTATAGTTGAAACACATGAAATATTGCATGTGGGGAGTCGAGACAAATTTTTTATGATGCAGGGACAAGAGGAGCAAGTTGAGTTTGCTTGCAGAGAGTTTAGGATAATTTTCCCAAACTTTTTCTTAACTTGGGTACAAAATAATAATGTGTAAAATATTAAAATTTTTGAACTTTTGTATACTCAGTTGCAGCTTGGAGATAACAAACGAAATGAATTTTTAACTAGAGGAGGGTATTTCGACAACAGAGTAAACCACATGACCCTAGGGCTTGACAAATTTGCTCATTGATCTGGTTTTAAAAACATTGTTATGGAGAAACAAATTACTGTGAAAAAATATGCCATTGCTAAGTTTAATAAAATGATGCACCAAGGTTCTTCGTAATGGTTTGGCCTTTGACTATGCAATCTCTTAACAAATTATATATCAATGCTATCCGGATAGGTTAAGTTTTCTCTATAGCTCTAAAATAATTTCATGATATGTGATGTTCATTTACCAAACACAGATGGCTTTTAACAATGCATCACATCCTTCAAATAACAGAAGTAGAATAATATTCCCCAAGAAACAGTGATGAAATACAATAACCAAAGGTTTGAAATTTTCTGGCCTTAAATTTTGCTTCAATCTATGTATTGAATATTTAAAAAAAATATCACATCATGGGTAAAATCTCATGCTTGGAAATAATAGCTTATAGACTGTTGTAAGCTTCGATCCTACTACTTTAAATAGCCAACCTTAGAAATGCATCTTTGATGTTGATTAACTCGTTTATGGCATCTTCCATCTTTGGTCGATCTTTTAGTGATTCCTTGGAGCACAAAATGCCAACTCTAAGCACTGAAGCAGAGCACTCAAGCATTCTCATTTTTGATTCATTTGTTGATACATCAGTGCCACCTGATTCTTCTATTTCCATCAAGAGGTACGGGTCTAATATCTCAGCGATTCGAGTAGGAAGTGCCATTTCAACAAATTTGTGGAGGTTCATTCCTTCTTTGAAGGTATCACTAGTAGGTCCCTTTCCAGTAAACATCTCCAGTATAAGTATTCCGAAGCTGTATACGTCCCCTTTAGTTGAAACTTTAGTGGTCATTCCATATTCTGAAATGTATACAGAGCAGTGATCAATTTTTTGAAAGATCAAACTAGACGGAGAATAAGAAATTCAGTTGAAAGTTCAAGTTTTCCAAAGAGTCTTAATAAGATGCCACGAAACACGACCTATTGTATGCATCTTGAAAAATATAGAATATTAAAGAAAAATCATCTGGAGGAGCATGAATATGAGCTAAATCAAACATTGTAGAACTCCACCAAATATTCATGGATTGTAACAAATGATGATGATCAATACCAGTGATTTTGTTCAAGAAAATAATAAATAAACAGAGTAAGATTGTATTGACTAGGAGCATGTTGTTCTTTTATTGAGATTATTCTTAGTAAAATCAGAACAAAGAATAAGGAAATTAACATATTGTCTAGTTTTGATGACTGCCAATGTTCTTGAATCAAGGGTAAATGAGAAACGAACCTGGAGCAACATATCCTATGGTCCCTTTCAAAGTGGTTGAATTTGTCTGACTCAGGCTTGATGAACTTGCAGTTTTGACAAGAAATTTGGACAATCCAAAGTCACCCACATGTGCAACCATATCATGATCCAAAAGGACATTGCTTGGTTTCAGATCACAATGGATCATAGGGGTCACGCCATGATGATGGAGGTATGTTAAAGCTGAAGCCACATCTATAGATATGTTCAGTCTTTGGTTGAGACTTAACCTTGGTAGTGTGCTCTCGTTGACTTTAGGATAGATCCAATTCTCTAGGCTGCCATTTGGTAACAATTCAAACACTAAAGCTTTGAAATCATTCTCTTGGAAGTCAATACTTGAACATGATGTTAAAATCTTGATGAGATTTCGATGCTTGATACTTCTTAAAGCTTCACATTCGGACATGAAGCTTTTTAAAGCCCCTTTTTGCTGGAGGTTGAGTACCTTCACTGCAATTTCCTCGTGGCCTTCCCAATCTATTTTCCCTTTGTATACAGATCCAAAGCTTCCCTTGCCGATTAGATTTGCAGGTGAGAATCCTTCTGTTGCTCTGAACAGCTCAGCAAAAGTGACCCTCCTATGTTGCTCCATGATGTCCGAGTCGACATCAGAAAAGTCTCTTGACTTTTGAGGCCAACGGCAAATTGCAAACAGGCAGACAAGAAGCATGATGCAAAAAAACACTCCCGATAAAGAAATGACTACAATTAACTTTTTGGTTAGATGTTTGCTCTTCGGGGTGCATGATGGCAAGCTGAGCTCTGGGAGGCCTCCACAAAGTTGACTGTTTCCTGACACCGAAAATGCAGTAAGATTTTGGAAAACCCCTCTTGCTGGTACTTCCCCTTCAAAATAGTTGTTGGAGAGGTTAAGAAAAGACATAGTGTTAAACAATGGTATGCGCCCTGTTAATTTGTTACATGAAATGTCCAACACTTGAAAGCCTGTTAATTTACTGAATGACAGTGGGATTGATCCCTGGAAAAGGTTTTGTTGCATGTAAAGATACTGCAGGAGTTGACATCCAAGAATTGTGCTAGGCAAGTCACCAGACAGCCTGTTATTTGAGACATCTATAGTTCTGAGGTTTATCAAGTTTCCAATTTCTAAAGGCAGTGTTCCTGTCAAAAAATTGTTCGAAACATTGAAGATGATGGTGAGGGAGGGGATAGAGAGGATTTCTTTTGGTATACTACCACTCAAGTTGTTGTCTGCAAGGCTTAAGATAGTTAACGGGCACTTTCCAAGGCTAGGAGGTATTGGAACATGCAATTTATTGGTGTTGAGGACTAGTATATACAATTGGGTAAGATTGCCAATTTCTGTAGGGATTTCTCCAGTCAAGAAGTTGTTACTTAGGTTTATTATTACTAACCTGTTGATGCTTCCCAGTTCTTTAGGAATGGAACCACTGAGACGGTTGGACCGCATGTCAATTGTTGATAAGTTAAGATTTCCAATTTCTGCAGGAAGGCTTCCAGCAATTTGGTTTTCAGTGAAGTCAAGACCTTTAAGATTTTTTGACAAATTGCCGATGGTTTTGGGGAACATGCCACCTAAATGATTGCTATGCAGTTCCAAAATTCTAAGGCGGGTGCAGTTGCTTAAAGCATCAATAAAACTCCACTCGGCAATATTTGTTGCTTCTAGCTGATTACCACCAAGAGTAAGCACTTCTAGATTTTTCAAGCGGCCCAAGCCTTTAGGAATGATCCCAGAAAGATGGTTGGCCTCCACCCTTAGCAATCGCATATTGACAAGCTTCGTGATCTCTTGTGGGATAGTGCCGGTGAGATTATTGAACTGCAGATAGAGTTTAGCCAGGCTGCCAAGATTGCTGATGCTGGATGGGATGTTTCCTGAAAGTTGATTATTTGACAGGGAAAGGTCAACAAGGGATGAAAGATTAAATATTTCAGAAGGGATTGGGCCTGTGAATTTGTTGCCAGTTAATGAAAGTATCGTCAAGGTTGAAAGGTTCCCAATCTCAGGAGGAATTCTTCCAATGAGACTGTTATTCCAAACGTTGAGCTCCAGAAGCTTTGGGAGGGAATAGATGTCACTCGGGATTCTTCCTTCAAACATATTTCTTTCCAATCTAATGAATTGTAGGTCTAAACAGTTGCTAAGGTTGCCTGGGATGGTCCCATGCAATCTGTTGACACTCAGGTTGAAGTTTTGGAGATTAGAACAATTCTGAAACAGAGACAACGGGATCTTATCTTCAAGAGAATTTTTGCTCAGATCGAGACTTTGAAGATGAGAAAGAAGGCCAAGCTCCTGAGGAATGGGACCTTTAAGTTGGTTCTGAGGGAGATGGAGATTCTCGAGAAAAGTGAGGTTGGCCAACGATGCAGATATTGGACCTGCTAAGTTGAGGTTCTCAAGCTCTAGAGTTGTCACTCTAGGTTCACCTCCAAGGTTATGACATGTGACTCCTCTCCAATGGCAAAAATGGATGGAAGTGTTCTCCCACGAAGCTAATGCTTTGGATGGATCAGAGAGGAGAGACTTGAAGGAGATGAGTGCATGTTGATCAATGGCCACTTGGGAGAAAGATAAACATGCAAAAGAAAAGAGCAAGAGGAGAAAAAGGATGGAGCATGACCATAGAGAAGATGGAGAGGTTAGGCATTTCACTCCTGTCGCCATGCAGATGAATTATCTCCTGAAATATGTAATTTTGTAAGAGATGGTAGAGGGACGAAATGAGTCGGCCGGATTGCTTGAGGCATGGACAATCCTGCCTTATATAAGTCACTGGATTTACCTACTAGTGTACAGTTCGTAGATAAATACATGCCTCATAAACGATCATGCTCAATGATTCGTTATCGCTGCATTAAATAAATTAAAACAAAGCCAAAGCGATATTATATTATCCAAAAGAGAAAAAAAATGTGAGTCATTGGATGTCGGGAGTCTCTTCCCCGATATTAGACAAAGCGATATTCAGGAGTCTCTTTCCCATTGTCAAATCTTGTTAGGTGGGGGATTGTGAATCAGTGATTGAGGGCTCGAGGTCTCTCGTGATTATCTCATATCATTAAGAAAAATTAAAATTAATCATTATATGATTGGATATTTTTTAAATTTTATTAAATTTTTATTTAATTTTATAAATTTATTATATGATAATTAATTCGACTATGTCCATATTCGCTCGGTGGAAGCACACAGTATCAGGATGTCATTTGCCTGAAGAGCCTCGAAAAAAAAACTTAGGCAAATATTGGAATACGAAAGATAAAAGAAAATTATAATTAACTGTGTGTAAATAATGATGGTATTTATGATTCGCCATACTTCTAGCTTGCAAATGTCGGAATTAATGCTGGTATTAAGAGTCAGATGACTTGACCTGTACAGGAGTCATCAATATGAAGCATTATTACAAAACGATAAATCGAACTAGTTGGAATCTGACACGCCAATTAAAAAAATAATTAGAATATTTTATAAGGGCATCCGTAACCGTTTAACATCTTTAACGTTATAATTCCTACCATCTCATCAAAAAGCATGGGACTCATATGCCACATACATATTAACATTAACATCTTCATTCTCTCACATTCGTTTAACATTCAACCCCTATTATTCGTGGGATCTGCATGCCACATACATATTATCTCAGATATACATTCTCTCACATATTCATTCTCTTACATATATATTTTTTATTTTTAATTTTCTCAGGCATTTCCTTACAAGACGTTATTGAATATGCGAGATTCGTACAACACATTAAGATTATTGCGTGAACCTGCGACACCAAAGAATGCATGTTATATCCATAAATCTTGATATGCGGCCGCTTCAAGCACAATTGTTGGTAATCCATGCCCTCTTGTAAATTGGTTTTTTCAAGCAATTGGATAATTTTTCCATTCCCAATGCTTGTAATCAAGGATGCCTAACATTCCAGGGAAGTCGTGCCTCTCATCATGCAATTGAAGAAGACGTTGAACATCATCAACATTTGGTCTTCTCAAGTATTGATCTCCAACAGTTCTATCACATAAACGCAAAACTTGAAAAGACACTAAATGACGGTTGATTCACTCATGCGTAAGTACTCGTCAAGATGGTCATCTGGGACTCCATAAGCTAATTGGCGAATCACAATTGTGCATTTTTGTAGTAGTGTCAAGACTTGTCTACTCGTAGCATCATCCCTCTGCTGGAAAAATGATGAACGACTCTCAAGTGCATTCACTATGCGACAAAATAAATCTCTTCGTATGCGAAATCACCCTCAAAATATTTGATATGGATACACTGGATTTGTGGAGAAATAATCATTGAAGAGTCTCACATGCACGGCTTCACGATTTCTTTGGATAAACCTTCTTCTTCGGCGCATCTCGTTATTACTTTGATATGCTTCAACTATTTGTCGGTTTTGTTAAAGTATCAATGACATTAGCTCATTCCTTGGATCATAACCTTCATCAACATCTTCAATATGGACTTCATTTTCATTTGTCGAGTCGGATGTGGTGCTACTTAAAAATTGAGACATATTTGGAGGAAGAATGAAGAATAAAGAGGAAACGAATTCGTCAGCTACTTGGAAAATGAAAAATTGTAGAGCATAAGGTGTCTATTTATTTGTTCATCGCATCAGCGCATTAATGCGCTCGCCGTAATAACTTTTAACGCGGACGGTGCATTAACACTCGATTAACGCACCGTTGCAGGTGCCCTAAGACGTCTAGTTTACAATATCTTATAAGTCGTCTAATTTATTTTCACAATTTCTCATATTGCCATTGCGTAGTCATTTAATTTCTTGTGTAATTTTTTTGTATGATCGTTCTAAACTTGGTGTTGCTTTAGTTTTTTTTTGCCAAATTTTTTAATTTAAATGGTAAAAAGTGATTCCTTCATCTCTAATGTCCCTATTAATTTATTTCAAAATTAATACGGATGAGATAAATCATGAGACTACTAATTCGGATGACATAACTAGTATATAAAAAAGATGAACATTTTAATTTTATCAGATTTTAACTCAAATCTCAAAATGATAAGACTCATACACTAATCATGAATATCAAATATCTTAATCTAGCTGGTCCCTCTCATTGAGAGAGCACTATTATTTGCCTTCAATAAGGTGCACAGAACTTGACTTGTCCTTGAGAAAAGTCAGGAGATACTATGCTAAAATAATTAAAGGGATTAATTGAGCATTAATGATATGTCTAATTAGGTACATCTTGTAGAAATGTAGCAAAGATTTTGCTGCTTATTTTTCTCCTTGTGTCCACGTCCTGAGAATTTTCAATCACTGGTCTCAGCCCATCGATATTGAACGTACCGATTGACGAGTGAGGTCGTAAGAGTGTCAACTAATCAAAACTTGAATTTATTTTGTGTCTTGGAGCAAATATTATATATGATGTGATTTGTCTCGTAGAAAATCCTGAAGAATTTATCTGGATAAAAAAAAAACTGTGTTACCTCTAATGCTACTAATGGTACCAAATCATTGACATAGAACTTACAAAGCAATCTCAAAATACTACAGATTAGTATATTTTCTACTAATTTAATTCAATTTATTTTATTAAATTCCCGCTTTCTTCTTCTCACTAAAATTCTGTATGTTTTTCCTGAGCCCCTCTGCTTGATAACATTTTTCTAACAGAGAACCAAAAATCTGTGAAGAGCATCTGTTTTATTGAATTATTCTGTTTTTAGAATTACTCTATATTTTGGTTGGAATAAATTTGTTCTCGAGGGACTATTATTCAAAACTCCATGTATATCCTGCTTTTATAAATACACCGGGCATATATCAATTGTACTCGCGAATTTTCACATTTCATCTACCATAGTTGTCTTCGACTTTCTTCAATCTAATATCAAAATCAAGTTTTGATTAAGATTTTCGGAAAGAGATATTTCCTCAAACGAAAGACTGATAGTCTTCGGAAAGAGATATTTCCCCAAACGAAATACTGATTGTTAAATACTGAAAATATGAGAGCCTAAATGCTTAAAATTCAAAAATAGGGGGGGTGGATTTGAATTAGCAAAAACTTGAGGGTTGATGTGTAAATAGCATAGCAATTATAAAATTTCACTTTTCCTCCACCTGTGCGCACGATCGCCGACTCATCTCCACGCCGCAACAGCCTCCTCCCTTGCGAACGAGATCCTCTGTCCCGAGATTCTCTCTGTCCCCATATCCCAACTCGCCGACAATGATCGACGAGTCCTCCGATCGTCAATCGGATACCATCATTAGTCTTTGATCATCGCCCCGAATCAAACAATATCCTGAGGAGAACAGTGAATCGGTCGAGATCATCGCAATTGCGATCTCGTCGAATTCGACAGTGAATCCGGCGATATCGCAATTGCGACGATCCCCGACGGGTTCACCGTACCCCCTATGGTATAGTTTTGTTCGGAGCGGCGGCCAGAGGCCGCCGGTGGTATCCGATCGAAGATCGGAGGACTCGCCGGTCATCACTGGCGAGTTGCGACACAGAGACAAAGAGAATTTCGGGACAGAAGATTTGTTCTCCCTCCCTTGTGACTCCCCTGCTTCGCCAACTGCCGAGCCCATCGCGAGCGCCGACTCCTTCCTCCTCCCTCTCGCAATTTTGATTTTTTTCTCCTCATCTCTACCGACGCAAGCCCTTCGCGCAAAGCCCTAAATCACGTTTCCCTCTTCTCCCCTTTGCATCGCCCGAAACCACTATTTTCCTCCCCTTCTCCACCCTATTTCATCTCTGGATCGGTAGTCCTCGTCAGCAAGCAGGAGGTTGGAGCGTTGGTCGAGGCGCTATCCATTGCAGTCGGCGATCCTTATTCCTAGGTTCTGTGGTCTCTTCGTGGACACTAATCTGTGCCGGAAGTGAAGCTCGGTGATCCCTGTCGGCACTTCACAACAAGTAAGAGCCTTGAATAGGAGTTGATCTTATTTTAGAAATGTGTTGTTGGTGAGTTCTATAAATTGGCGTTTGATTTCATCCATTGATCATGCAAAGCCGTGAGGGGGATGGTAGATAGGTCAGTTCTTGTCTCATCTTGGTGGCAAAAGACGATTCGTTCGCCCCCGCACGTGGGGAGGGTGGGCATGCTGGCTTTGCCAGGATTTGAACCTCAAACCTTTTGATGGCAACACCCACGCACTAATCATCAGTTCATCCCGTGAGGGCAGTTGTTGTGTCATCTTGGATCCATATATATATATTGGTTTTTAATTGTGCTTGTTCTTTAATTAATTTCCTGTCCAAGTTAATGCGATAGATCGACTGCATGAACTGGTTACCAAAATCTTCTGTTTTTAGCGATTACTTACATGCGTTTTAATTCATATGACAGTAGTTCTCAATTTTGAAGTTGCCTCATATCGATAGTTTCTTTCGTGGGTTTAGAAAGTTGTATAGGTGTTTGATTTGTTGATATGACCTTGAGCACAGTTAATGTTAATTGCAGTTTGGGTTGTAACTATTATATGACCAGTTGAATTGTGATAGCGTGCCTTGATTAATCAATGGGATAAGTATGGACTGATTAATTCGTGGATAAATGGTAGATACTTAAATGATTTAGGTGATAAGATTTAAGTAGATGTATATTTATAATTGTGCTTAATGTAAAGTTTAACTACGTTATGGTTGTATAAATAACTAAATTTTGTCCTTGATATAAAACACTGATTTGGATACGTATTATTGATTACGCGAGAGGTTCTTTCTGACACGTTCTACAGTTAAGACGAGTATTTTTTTCTTTGTATTCTGTAGTTTATTGAACTTAAATGCATGATTGTTTTATTTTCGAGTAAGACTGCTTTACCCTATCGTTGTCTTTGATATCATCTGTTGATACGTTTTCTGCTTGATTTTTAAGCTAATTAAATTTATATTCATACAGTCTCACCGTTAATTTCCTGATCTATGAAGTATCGCTTGCATGCGAGTACTTAGGTATAATCATTAAACACAACTAGGGTTTGGTTGATATTAGATATATCCTACCTAGTAGATTAGTTACATGTTTATTGATTTTGATATTTATTTTGCATACCATTGAATAGTTATGACCTGGTTGTTTGTGCATATTAGTATCATGCATCATACCTACATAGTTGCATGCTGACGAATATTGGTTTCCTTATGGTTAAGTTTATCGTCAATCATTTAGCTGCTCTGCTCACTCAGCCACTTATGAGTAGTGGTAGTTGCTAGAGTACGAGCGGCTGTCCTGTTATGCCACACTCGACCACTCATGGGTAATGGATGCTGGAGTTGTAGGCAAGCAGTTGACACTCTCACCTTTATTTTCGAGGGATAACAGAGTTGTTGGTGGCTCCTCTTTTTCTTGAGATTTTTGGAGTAATTGACTCCACAACATCCTGTCCACTCAACCACTTATAGTAGTCATAGTTGTTGGAGTGCGTACAGTTGTCACAACTCTACCCACTCAGCCTCATAGATGTGATGTGATGGTGGCTTGATTGGCGTCAAAGGTGACACATGTTATTAAATCATGTGCATTTATTACATCTTGCATTTCATTTTGTTTGCTTCATTTGTATGAGCTATTATTGTTGTATTTGGTTGACATACATGTACGATTTATTATTGCATTGTCATTTAGTTTTACACATGCCTAGATGTTATTCTATTTTCGGAGATTGTATACTGTTGTTTTTACTTGCTTGTTATACCTTTTATTATACCATACATTTATCTACTCTTATACCCGCAGAGTTCGTCCGGACTTACCACCCCTACCATCTAATTCTGTTTCAAGTAGTCGATAGATGCATTACTTGGAGCCAGGAGAGGATCCAGTTGCCAATCTCATGGTGTCGAGCCCTTTTTGAGTTTTTTCATATTTATTTTATTTCCTCATCTTCTTTATTTCCATATTTACTTTATTAAACTGTCTTTATTTTCTCAGTAGAGTTATGTGTATTTTAGGTGGACTTATATTTGTGTATTTATAGATTGGTATGTCTATCGTTGGGTTTATTTTTGAATTTTAATTGAGATATGTGATTTCTTTTACTTCTGTCTTTTATATCGTTATTAAATGTGTGGTTGTGAAAATTTTCTTTACTATTTTGATGTCAGCCGTGTGAGGTTGTGCTATTTATTATTGTGAGATATGTATAAATATTCTAGATTATCGATCGTATAGGGGAGATGCTACTCGATTTTTGGGCTAGCATGGGCCTTTGCGGGCGTGACATTGATAGTCTTCGAAAAGAGAAATTTCCTCAAGTTTTGAAACTTATATGTTTGATCTTAGAGATATTCTGATTATGTTCATACAATATTAACTTTGACTTTCTATACTCTATAGTGTTGCACACTGATATGGTATATAAAATAGATGTTAATTTGCTGATTATGTTAAATACGAAACTTTGGGAGGGGCTAAATTGATTAAAAATAAAAAATTAAGGATGAAGTCATAAATAATCAAACTTTGAGGGTTTATTTGCAAAATATTCTCCCACTTAAAATCCTCCTTTTCCTCCTCTACGAAGACACGAGGCAATCTCCTTTCCTTGCAATTTCTTCTTCGCATGACCAAGTGACGCCGCAGCCACTTGATCCAAGCCGGCGATCTTCCTTTTCTTCTCCTCCACCGATATCGAACTCCCTCCTCATTAAAGTTACCGTCTTCCTCTCCCAACTCAATTTCTCTCCTTCTCCATGCGAAGCAGAGCCAGCGACGCACATGACCCTCAAGTCACGATCGAAGCCGACGGTGATGCTCTCCACACGATCCCTCATCTCGCGAGTGTCGACTGATTCCTCCTCTGTGTTGAGTTGCTTGGATTTGGGTTGGCGAGGGCTGTCGGAGATGAGGCGGTTCACCTGCAGTGCTGTGCTTTGCCAGCATCATTCTAGGCAAGGATTAGATCTATTCCATGGATGCAATTGAATGATTGTTCTATTTTTTTTTTTTGGATCTGTTCTTGGTCTTGTTTTTGAGGGTAAACAGTATGTCATTGGAGTTCTAGAGGTTGCTGTGAACCCCTTGAGGTTGTTCGGTTTTGGGAGATGAATTTTCATCCTGTTTTGTGCCATGTGGAACTCCAATTTGAGGTTGGTTCTCTGGTATGCTCTATATGGAGCTTGTGTGGTGATAGTTTGGATGGAAGGAGATCAGTGTAGTTTCTCTTTGATGTGGTGCTATGTTTCGGATATGTGTCATGTATTGCACCTATTATTGTGTTGGGGGTTGTTTTGGTTCTTGGGTTGTTTGCTCGGTTGCCATAAAGAAGTTGGTGTGAGGAATTGATGGATATGGTATTGGATTTGTAAATTTGGGATTTGTTTGTCTTGGTTCTTTGTTTAGGGTTGTTATAAAAGGGATTAATGTTAATATTGGATTAGGTGTTAATTTAATCAATGTTGTGGTTGTTGATTAGTATATGGGTTGTATAGTAAACATGCTAGGTTTTGATCCTTAGCATGATCTATATAATTTGGGAAATGTGGTCTATCCGTAGCTAGGAGTTGGAACAAGATGGAGCTTGGTTTCATATTCTAGCTTCTATATTTGTGCCAATTTGGATTGTTGTAAGCTCCTTGGGTATTTGTTCTGTTATGAAGCTTAATGTTTGATCCAAGTTTGTGCCATGGATTACCTTTAGCATTAAGGATTAACGTTGAACCTAATGGAGATTAGTCATTTAAATTGGGCTAATTAAATGACTACAATAATTAAGATTAATCCTAATTAATTAAGATAATTTATTTAGTTAAGTATCTTGTATTATTCTAGCTAAACATTATGTCCTCTATTATAGGACACTGATTCAATTAGTTGCGGACATTTTGATAGGAGGTTCTTTTATGTTACGAGCAGCTACTTTGGAGGTCGGTACCTTTGACTTTATCTCTGTAAATACTGTCAATTTTTAATGTATGATTTACTTTATGAATAGTAGTAGGATTTACCTTATATCTTATCCTGCTTGATACTCTTACTGCTTAACTTTTGAAATACTCAAAGTTTATTTCCAATATAGTCTTAATGCTTGATACTCTTATTTTGTTAGAGTACGCACGTGTGCATGTATGCATAGAAATATTTATATGTTATATTATACCTGACCTTTCTTGATACCTTACATTATTACATGTCTCATAGTTTATTTGTAGGTCATGATTCATGATTTCAGACTTGTGTATGACATATTGAGGTTTGATTGGTGGATGTTTTATATGTTAGTGTCATGCGCCATCTTTGCATTATTGTATAATCAGCAACCCTTGGCTTCCTTGTGGTTGAGATAGGTCGTTAGTCATGTCAGGATCTACACACACTATCACTCATGGGTTAGTGGTACTATTAGGATGACATGTGCAATTACCCTGTCAAGGCTCCGCTCGGTCGCTCATGGATAGTGGTTTCCAGAGCATGATAGCAAACAACGATCCCTCCTCTTTCCGGTGATACGAGCAGATGAGAGCGGAGCTCCCTCATATAACTTGGGTTAGGAGGGTGTCCTCCGCCAGCATTCTGTCCACTCAATCACTCAGGAGTAGTAATGACAGAGTGCGTATAGTTATCATAGCCCTACTCATTCAACCTTACTTATGACCGGTGACGGTGGCTGACTGGCGTTAAGGGTGACCATGACATTGCATCATATGCACGATTACATGGATTGCATTTGTTTGTGTTTGCTACATTTGTTTGAACAATGATTGCTACATTTGGATGGCATGCACATACAGAAGGTATTTTGTTTGCATATGGTTTGGTGACCTTTTATGTTTAGGGATTTATGACCTTTATACACCATAGGTGGTTTGACATTGGTATGTACTTGCATACAATTTCCCTGTTATGTATTCTGATTATTCCTATGAGACTATATCTGCTTACTTCTGTACTACTTTTGTACAACCTTTTACAGTCATGCATATCTATTTGTTTATATACCCGTGGAGTCTCCCCTGGACTCACAATCGTTTGTTTATTTTTTCTTTTACAGGATGATGTCGCCAGGAGAGCCAAGCAGCCAGTCTGCCTTTCTTCGTACCAATTTTTGGTTTAGCTGCGCATTTTTTTTTATTACAGTTGGTTGTATTTTCATTTCCATTATGTTTGGTGGACATGTATGTGATATGGATTCATGTATGTGTGTGTTGGACTTCCCGGAGGGCATGCTAGTGTTTAGATATTTTACTTTGTTAGATATGATGCATGTTTTCTTTTCTATATGTTGGTAGAGACCATAGAGGCCATGATACATATGTATTAAGGTTTCATATTGTCCTCCGTACAAGAGAGGAGTTGTCCAATTTTTGTCGGACATGCAACCCCTCGGGGCGTGATAGATTATGAATACATAGTGTGAATTTGTGTCTAGTATATGATACCATAGGAGTTATCATGTGGATTATCCATACATTGTGGCGCATATATGAGTGTGTTGTACTGTAGGAGTTATCTCTTTGACTGCTTATATTTTGTAGAAGATACTCAATGGTGTAGACTATTAGTGTTATCAATTATAGTACATAATGTTGGGTTGATACCTATTAGGTATATTTATACCTTTAGGTTTATGTGTTTGATGGATCATGATTCTGGATGTACTTGTGTTTACCTGTGTTGAGTCATTGTGTTTACCTGTGTTGAGTCATGGATACTTGCATCTTGCATTATGGCATGACTAATATATCATGATAACTGATTGTACCCTTCCTATATACTTAATTGGCATAACTCATAGATCATTTTACTTGTTGTATTTAGTGCATATCGTATTATTTTCATTGATGATGATCTAGTTTGAGATATATGCATTAGTGTCATACACTATCCTTGCATTATATGTATGATGACAACCCTTGGCTCCCTTGTGGTTGAGACGAGTCGTCAGTTATATTTCCTGCCCACTCGACCACTTGGGATATTGGTGTCATAGTGCGAGCAATTATCCTATTGTGTCACGCTCGTCCACTCAGCGATAGTGGTAACTAGAATTATGCGCAGGCAGTTGACACCCCATGTGCTAGGGGTCCCCACAGGTGCTAGGGGTATTATGTCATAGGCGTTAGGCTTTCTTCATCATGTCCACCTGGCTACCCAGTGTAGCGGTAGCTAGTGTGCGTACAGTTGTTACTTCCCTTCCCATCCTGCCGCACAAATGTGATGTGTTGGGAGCCTGACTGGTAATAAGGAGTGACACATGACATTGCATCATGTGTATATTCAATGTATCATTGCATTTGTTTGTAATTGTTGCATTTGCTTGAGTCGTGTTTTGCTCCATATGATTGACATGTACATACAGGTTTATTCATCATGTTTATTATCCATTTGTTGTTGCTCATGTGGTTTTTGAGGTGATCCGCTGCAGATCTCAGGGTTACTGATTATCATACCATATGTGTTAGATCGATTTTGATATGTGTTTTCATCATGTCAGTTATAGTTATGTTTATATTTTGATATTACCTTTGAGACTATATATGCTTGATCTCCTTATACTATTGTTCCATGTACTGTCTAATTTTATTACTCGTTGAGTCACCCATATTCACCACTGCTCTATACGTTTTCATTTTCCCCAGGTAGTATGTAGATGTACTTGGAGTCACTTGGAGATCCCGTCTACTGGTCCCACATCACATCAAGGGGTTCTTGATTCTTTTGTATATTTCCTCATGTTATTTATTGATTTAGACTTGTATTGTAGTTTGGTGGCTATTCGTATCTGTTTTGTGGTTCTGGTGTCAAGCCAGGTCGACTCGCATGTAATTTTCTATGTGTGGCTTTTCTTGTGATAATTTCATTTTTGTTGTGTTTTGCTTTTATTTCCAATCATGTGGGTTGTATAAACTGGGTGGTTGTGGATTCCAGCCATATGGGCTGTTATATAAATTGCATAGTTGTGTTTTTAATTTATTTCCAGTCATGTGGGCTGAGGTGTTGTGTGGTCGTGTAGATTTTGTATTATGGTTTCAGATTGTCCATCATATAAGAGAGATATTGTCTGATTTTTTATTAGATATGCGGCTCTCCGGAATGTAAAATTATGCACTACTAAAATCTTTTATTGAATTATAACACAAACTCAAATTCGTTTCTATTAATTCATCTTGAGTTTACCGGGGAGAGGGTCTTTATAGAATTATTATATTTTTAGAATCATTCATATTTTCTTTATTTTAGACTAGACTATATCTATAAAATACATGGGTATTATAAATACCCCATGCATTGAACAATTTTACTCATTATTTTCTCATAATTATTGAATTGAAACATTTCATCTACTACACATTTCTTCATTAGCTCCTATTAAAGATTAGGGCAAAAGATAAAACTGCATCCTTATTTTTCTAAATCGTGAACGAGCATCCCATTTTAATATTTTTTTATTAAAAAGGCACCCACATCATCTTATAAAATGGAGTTACTATCAGTCAATATTTTATTTAATATTATTATACTGTTCTTATTATTATCCCTCTAAATCCTAAACCAGTATATATAGAGCTACGATTTTGTACAATTGTTGTAGCTTATAGTTGTAACGGTTACGATTCATATCTACTATAACTATCATCGTATGCTACAACTATAACCATTTTAGTTTATAGTGGTAACAGTTATGATTTCATAACTATTACAATTACAACATTATAATAATTACAATTTCATAACTACTATAATATGGAAAATAACTTTAATAAAGAGGATTAAAATTCTTCTAAACTTTCAAAAATACTTTAAACAATATTTCTAGCCTAAGACTATGTTGTTATGGGTTACACCTGATAACAAATATAGATCTCTAAATGAGTTTTAATTTGATATATTGTGTACCCCGTGATTCAATCCGAGTCAAAAGTTATAATTTTTCAAAGTTTACAAAATCGCAGCTGCTATAACACGTCCCCCGTTTAGGATTTAGGTGGGAAATATAGAAATTGTACTGCTACAATGCACCCCTAATTCAGGATTTATGCGAATAATATAAAAATGGGCAGTCTGATGCATGAAGCTCCTGTCATGCGGGGTCCTAGGGAAGGGTCTATTGTACGTAGCCTTAACCAACTTTGTAAGAGGTGTAAGATCGGTGAGATCGATAGAGGGGGGTGGTGAATATCGATTTGAAAAATTCTCGAATATAGAACGGAGTAAACACAGCGGAACGAATAAATACAAGTTAAAACCAATGCTAACACGTTTTATTTTTTACTTGGTTCGGTGTCCATAACGACTCCTACTCAAAGACTCATAGTTCTTGATCGTTTACGATGGGTAATTCTATAAGTTTGCAAAACAGTTACGGATATGCAATACTAAGTTCAAAAGAAATGAACTTAATACCAACAACTTTTACTGAAATGAAAAGGAGAGAGCGTTATTGTCGGAGTAACGTTTCGGAGTTCCTGAATTGCTTCAAAATAGCACACTTGACCACAAATGAATTGAAAAATTGATATCGAAAGCTATGGCTTGAAACCCCTTTTATATAAGCACTCGGGCGCCTGAGTGCCTATAGGGGCACCCCTAACTCAGCAATTCAGCCGCGTCGTGATCCACTGACTAAGACTAAATCCTATCCTTCTCGGGCACCTGAGTGGCTCTAAGGCACCTGTGTTGATGATGTGGCACATCCAATCAGCAATCACCAACTCAGCCTCGCCCAAGTTGAGTTTTATACATAGGGGCGCCCGAGACCTCTCGGGTGCCTGTGTACTTGGGCGCCCGAGACCTCTCGGGCACTATGGAGGCTACTAGTCTCCAATTTCTTCAGTTGCAACACAGAGATAGTCAGAAATAAAAATAACATATAATATATATGAAATGAATCCATGTTTGATAGCTGGAGCTGTCCGATCCTGACTTTGGATTTTAAAATGAAATCCTAGGTCGGACCGATACATATTGTTCTCTCTTTCAGGGAACGCATCCTCACCTACTTCACTATGGAGAAGTTATCTTTGGCCAATCGACACCTCCGGTTGGATGTTTGCTTGGCCTCCGAAGATTCTGGATCTCGAGACGTTCGTACCTCGAGTCATCCCTACTTCTGTTCGATGTCCTAGCTCTGCTAAGACTCCTGCCCGATCTTCCGGATTAAGTCTTCGGTGCCCGGCCCCCGGTCTGGTCTTCATGCCCAGTCTTCTGATTCAGGTCTTCGTGCCCAACCCTCAATGAGGTTTTCGGTGCCCAGTCCTCAACCAGGACTTCATACTCAATCCTGCATGTCAAGACTTCGTGCCTAGGTAAACTAGGTTTTTCCTGCAGACTTAGTTAAACATGTTAGATCCAAAACATACTTAACTTTGAATCATTTTCATTATCAAAACCATATTCGATCTGGTGCTTTTGGCACCAACAATCTCTCCCTTTTTGATTTATGGTAACTCAGTTCAATAGTTAAATTAAATACAGGCAGTTAAGCAAATAACAAAGGCATTAAAGAAACACAGTATAACATTTTTCAACGTAGGATTAATTATTTCAAAGAAAAAGGAAAACTTGCAAAGCTCTCCTTTGATAAGTTAGATTTTGAGTTAAAGTTCAATTTCAAAATATTACAAAAAAAAATTACAAAAATCTTACAAAATTGAAAATACATGAAGTTGCCCCTTAATATGAAACTCTCCCCCTGAAGCTTTTGAAAAATGTGTATTTTTCAATTTGAAAGACTTTTTGATAACATTGAAAAATTTTAAGTATAAACTTTGAAAAAACACTAAGTAAAATTGAGAGAATTTTTTTTTTTAACTTTTCTTTTCTCTCCCCTTTGAAAAATAGAGGTTTGAAAAAGCAAAGTACTAAGTAAAATATTAAAAAAAATAAAGTACTAAGTAGACGTTTGAAAAAGCCCCTAAAAAGGAATTCTTTTGCTACTTTAAAAAAAAATCTTGCTGAAATTTTTTTTTGAAAATATTCATTTTAACTTTTCTACCCCTTTGTCATATATCAAAAAAATATTTGGTTAAGGAGAAGAAAAAAAACTCGGGAAAAAATGTAGGTATAAGAGCCCGTGAAGTTTTTGGAAATGCAATTAAGTTTTGAAAAATATTTTAAGCGAGGTAAAAAATGATAAGTTAATAATGTCAAAACAAATATTTTCAAAACAATATTTTCAGAGAAGCTAGTAAGTAATTCTAAGTAAATTTTAAAAATAATTACGTTAGGCAGATAATTAATAAACATTAAATAACGAGAATAAACTAAAAAAATAAAACTAATTTAATTCACTCATTTGAGTCTAACCATGATTTAAGTCTAAGCATTCAAAAGTAAATAAGCAATAATTTTGAAAAATAGTTTGAAAAATAATACAAAAATGTAAATCCTTGGGTCCCTGTTTAACCCAATTTGTTACTTACCAACTGTTATAAAATAGTGGCTTTCACTTGGGTTAGTCAGGTTAAGTAGTCTGATCAAGTTAGATTTTCTAAGCTTGATTACTTAACTTGATTGATGTTCAATTGAATTTATTGTCCAACTACTTTTGATGCACTGACTTAAAGTATCTTTGGGTCAAGGCATAGGTCTATGCATCTCAACCCAGTCTAAGTTGTCAAGCAAGGTATTCCTAATGTGCTTGTGAGATGTTGACTTCTAAGTTTATAGGAGCATGCAAACTAGGGGTTAAGCCTAAGCTAAGTTCATAACGAAGAAATCTCTAATTTTGAGGAGGGTATGTTTTTGAAAACTAAGGGGGCGTTTGGTTCAAATTTATTAATCGGAATGGTAATGGGATTCATTGAGGGGTCAATGGGAATGGGAATCATGATTCCATTGGTAGTGTTTGGTTCAAATCATGGAATGAAAATTATTATCATTGATGATGTTTGGTTCAGTTTAACTTTAGTAATGGGAATCCATAAAAATGTAGAGAGAGAAAGTAATATAGAAAATATTGAGAAAAAGTAAACAAATAAAGATAAATAAATTATAATAAGAGGGGTAGAGAGAGAAAGTGATATTGAAATTATATACAGAGAAAATGAGATGAGAGGGTAGAGAGAGAAAGGGATATAGAAAATGTAGAGAGAGAAAGTGATATATGAAATATACAGAAAAAATTATAAATTATGATAAATAAATTATGATAAGAGAGGTAGAGAGAGAAAGTGATTAACAAAATATACAGAGAGAGAATGAGATGAGAAAGATAGAGAGAGAAAGTGATATAGCAAATATTGAGAGAGAAAGTGATATAAAAAATATAGAGAAAAAGTGATATAGAAAATATATATAGTGAGAAAATGAGATGAGAGAGGTAGAGAGAGAGTGATATAAAAAATGTAGAGAGAGAAAGTAATATAGAAAATATAGAGAAAAAGTAAAAAATAAAGATAGATAAATTATAATAAGATGGGTAGAGAGAGAAAGTGATATTGAAATTATATAGAGAGAAAGTGAGATGAGAAGGTAGAGAGAGAAAGTGATATAGAAAATGTAGAGAGAGACAGTGATATATGAAATATACAAAAAATTGATAAATAATGATAAATAAATTATGATAAGAGAGGTAGAGAGAGAAAGTGATTAACAAAATATATAGAGAGAGAATGAGATGAGAAAGATAGAGAGAGAAAGTGATATAGAAAATGTAGAGAGAGAAAGTGATATAGAAAATATAGAGAAAAATTGATATAGAAAATATAAAAAAAAAGTGAAAAATTAAGATAGATAAATTATAATATGAGAGGTAGAGAGAGAAAGTAATATTGAAAATAAATAAAGAGAAAATGAGATCAGAAAGGTAGAGAGAGAAAATAATAGAAAATGTAGAGAGAGAAAAGAATAAATACATAGAGAGAAATTTTAAAATGTAGAGAGAGAAAGTAAAATGGGATAATATAAAATGAAATAGTAAAATGAAATATAAAAAATAAAAAAGGAGTGTTTTGGATATATGAAAAGGAAGGAATGATTGAGAAATTTGATTGATGAGGGGGGAGTAGGGAATGAAAATGAGGGAATGATTCCCTTATTTTCATTCCCATTGACACTTACCAAACAGTGTTAATGGGAATGATTACCATCCATTCCCATTCCCTAGTCCCTATTACCCCAAACCAAACGCCCTCTAAGTTGAATGAATAGAGTAAAAAAATCTTAATTTTTGAAAAAAAAACATGAATTTTTGAAGAACAGTTAAGGATAATAATTTTTGAAAATAGCTAAAGAAAATAATTTTTGATTAAGTAAAAACTAAATAAATAAAAACTATTTTCCTGAGCACAAATAAGTTATAAAGATAATAAAGACAAGTCAAATATCAAAGTCAACTGCAGTCAACCATGTCAGAAGTCAATAGTCAGTCCGTCCCAAATTCAACCACAAACAAATACAAGTCAAGTCCATGAAGAAGATGAGCCTGGGTGCCATGATCGAAGCAGATCCATAAGCTCTGCATGCCGAACCTGGTCTGCCTCTAGCCTCTCCGTATGGTGGGCCTCCACCTCCTCCCTTAAACTGTGAATCTCTCGCTCAATCCGAGTAAGACACTTGTCTATAGTCAAAGGAAGTGGCAGTAGCGGTGTCTGCTCCAGTTGCGCCTCGAGCTCGGCAACAAAGTCATCCTCATTGTCCTCCGATTCATCCTGCAGCTGAGCTTCCTGTCGTCTCCAAGAGATGACCCCAGTGGTCGAGACGTCTATCATGGCTAACGAGAAATTCCTAATACCTACCTCATCAAACTCGGTCATATGAATAAACCAACGTAGATGTCGCGTCCGTAAGAAAAGAAGAGTACAATAAAATGTGGCAATAAAGTGTTTGAACTCTCAAGCGGATAGAAATACTAAACAAGTAGATAATGGTATGAAAAATGTGGAGTTTGATGTCTATGTCGAGAGGGTGAATAAAGGCGTAAAGTAAGAAGGAAAGGAATGGCCTCATAACCGCTACATCTCGAGATGTATGTGGAAGAATGCAGTAGACTAAAACTCAGTAACGTGAGTAATCTTGGATACGCAAATTGAGGGATCGGAAGTTAGACATAGTAAGATCACTCTCACCCCCGAAAAAGTAAGTGTAAAGTGTTTCAAGGGTGATGTGAGAGTAAGGATCAGAAAAAGAAAAGTCCCTATGAGGTAGCAGAGGGTCGCAATCCTAGAAAGTGAGTAAACAAAGTAGGGGTAATGGTAATGTTATGGGCCTGGACCCTGATAAAGTAGGTAAGATCATCAATTTTGACCAAGTTATTATAAAACTCTGCACATAAAGTGGTATTTATGGGCTAGTGCAGTAGACTAGATGGTCAAGTTGATAATGGTTAATGACCTCTATAGCTAAGGGGCATGATCGAGTGAAGAAGCTTTTATTAAGATAGTGAGTCTTAAGTGGTTTAAAGGTGGTGGATATAAACTCATTGAATAGAGGCAGTGAGGGAAACCTAGGGTCAGGACTGGGCTCGATAGAAGGGTCAACCTCAGTGACTCGACGTTTACTAAATAGAAGAATAGCATAATAATTAAAAAGGACTGAATTGTAAAGTAAGGAAAAGGTTTAGATTAGGGTCTTACCGAGGAGACATAGTTGAATAATAAATAGAAATGACGACCCACTATTGATCGTAATTGCTCGGACAAGACTTAGAGTGAAAAAGAGAAGAGAAAGAGGAGATTTTGAAGGTTGGAAGGCGCCTTGGTTAGGTTTGTGGGGTTGTTGTCCGGTGTCTTTTATAGCACTAGTGAGCGCCCAGGAGCCCTTGGGAGCGCTCGGCTGAAGGTCTGTGTGGGGCATCCCAGGACTTACCTGGGCGCTTGGGATCAGTGGGCGCCCCTTGTTTTGGAAAACTAGGGGCGCCTTCGAAAGGCACACTGAGGCACTTGGGAACTTCCCAAGCACCTAGTGCAGATTTGGATGGGCGCCCACAATGTTTCAAGCGCCCGGTTGTCTAAGTTGACCAGTAACAAAAAAATCAATCATGATCATAGAAATAGACACAGAATAAAATTATTAAATTAGTGCAGATTTGAATTAAGTTAAGTTTGAAACATAACATACAAAATTTTTCTTACTCAATAAAAACATAACATACAAAAAAATCTGCACTAGGTTGAAATTTTGTATGTTATGTTTTTATTGAGTAAGAAAAATTATTAAATTAATTTTGAATTAAGTTTGAAAATTTATTAAATTAAGTTAAGTTTTTATTAAAAAAATATTAAGTTAATTTTGAATTAAGTTAAGTTTGAATTTTGAAATATGAAATTAAGTTTAAATTTTGAAAAGTAAAATTAAGTTTAAATTTAGTTATAAATTTGAGTTTTGAAAGATTAAATTAAGTTAAGGATTTTAAGTTAGAATTTTAATAACGTAAAATTTTGAGTTAGATTTATTAAATTAAAAGTGAAATTAATTAGATTTGTGAAATTGGTTGGGTTGGACTAATACTTTTGTGTCCTAAACATCTCACCTATTTCTAAATGACAAAATAGGGAAACCTTATTTGTTTTGTGAGATGTGTCAAATTTTATCTTTGAATTTAAATTGAAAACTAAGATTTGATTAAACTTTGAGTTAGGTTCAAGTTTAACAAGTAGTAAATTGAAAATGAATTTCAATATTTGACTTCCATGTCTTGGCGAGACACAAGGGTCTTCTTTAGTATTGGAACAACAACCCTTTCCTAGACAAAGCCTTTTAAAGAAATTATATTTTCAAGTTACTCTTTCTGGATCCTTGGTCTAACTAGTCGAGGATGTGGCGAGGTAGCTTCGGCTAGTTTCATCGGACTAAAAAGATCAAATCGGGTACTTCTTACCCTACCTGACTCTTTAGATAGGCTTTTCTAACATACTATCAACTCACCCCATTATAATACTAGGTTGTGCAAGTTTCAATCAAGTCTGGTCCTTATCTAACTATTTCTATTCCTAATCATGACAATTTTGTAGGAAAATAAATAAACAAGTATTCAAGTAATTTTTTACAAGCATGTAAAGAAATCATCTAATAATAAAAATAGTTTTTCTATTAGCTCCCCCTAGACTATAGCCTCGATATGGACTATCTAGGAAATGAATTTTGTCCTTAGGGATCCAATAGTGATTTGGTCCTACTTGATTAGTCAAGCTATGTTTAGGGACCCATGCTTGGACTCGGGTGCTAGTACGATTCAGAATTGAATAATACGATCTATACTATGAGTTGGTTCTATACCTAAGTCCAGATTGGTTAAGAACGACCTTTTATTTTTCAAGAATCATATCAAGATTTTTGGAACCCAAAGTGAACCACTCTAGGGTAACTCTATGTTCCTTGACATGAGTTTTCAGAAAGGAATTCTCTTCCTCAAGTTGTTGGACTTGAGTGGAGGTTCCTTCTCGAACAGTCTCAGTCAAGGGACTTAAGTTAGCATCATCCTTAAGGGCTTTAACCTTCTTTTAGAGGGATGTAACCTAGACGTTGGATTTAGCCAACTTATATGATAGATAAGAGATAAGATCATATAGCTCAAATTCAGGGGAACCTCTTACTGTGAGTTGGCCATTTTCTGACATGGAGATTGTTCCAGTTCCATGGCTTTGCTTCGGTTCTTCTTCTGATTCGGACTCGGTGTCGAGTTCGTCTAATACCATTAGCACGAGGAGGTTCGAGTGGGGTAGTTCTTCTTCGTCTTCGGAGGATGACTCGTCCCACGTAGCTTGGAGCGCCTTCTTTCTTCATTGCTTCTTCGCTTCCTTTAAGTTGGGACACTCCAATTTGAAGTGACTCTTCTTGTTGCACCCATAACAGGTGATCTCCATCTTGTTCTTCTGGCTCATGCTTAGTTCAGTCGAATCATCCTGTGACTGAACCAATTTCTTCTTCCTTTGACTTTTGTTTTTCTTGTACTTGCTCCGAAATAACTTGACTAGTTTGGTGTAGTCAAAGTCATTTTCGTCAGATTCTGAGTCGGAGTCAGACTTGGGTTTTGGTTATGACTTTCTATTCTTGATTTTACATGCAACAAAGGCAATTCCTTTCTCGACCTGTTAGTATTAGTTTGTTCATGCAATTCAAGCTCAGAAAATAATGCATCTAAATTAATTTTAGCAAGGTCCCTATAAACCTTATATGCATCCACCATGGATGCCCATAATGTGTTTCTTGGGAAAGAGATTAGTGCATACCATATTAGATCTCGGTTCTCTACCTTGTGGCTGATTGCATGAAAACCGTTCACCAGCTCCTGGATGCATGTGTGTAGTTGTGCAGTAGTTTCACCTTCTTGCATCTTAATGTTGTATAGGTTGTTCAGAAGCATGTCTTGCTTACTTATCTTTGTGTCAGAGGTCCCTTCGTGAAGTTCGACCAACTTGTTCCAGAGTTCTTTCGAGCTATTGAAGGGGCTGACACGGTTGAGTTCCTCTTTGGTGAGGCCACACTGGAGAATCTGAGTCGCCTTGGCGTCATCTTCTATCTCCTTCTTCAGGGTTGCATCCCATTCAGTATATCCCTGATGCTTGCCTTGAGCGTTCCTAGGAATTTCGAGGTCGACTTGGATAATGATCCACATTTCCACTTGAGTCTTCAAGTGGACTTCCATGCAACTCTTTCAGTAGCTGACGTCTTCTCTCGAGATGAGAGAAGGACGGACAGTGTTGTAACCTTCTTATTGAGCCATTTTAAGATAGAGAAATTCTACAAGAGAACTTGTGCCAAGACTTGGTCTTGGATTAGTAGTGCGGGAAGAAATATAAGTAAAAAAGAAATCTTGAATGGTATTGCACCAACTTTGAGAAACAAAAAACTTACGAATGAAAAAAGAAACAAAAAAATATCAAAAATAGGCAAGAATACTTTTTCTGATTAATTTGAAAATTGAAAAATCTGAATAAAGGACTCAATTGGTGGTTTCACCAAATTTGAACAAACCCGCTCGGATACCACTTAAGGGATCGGTGAGATTGATAGAGGGGGGAGGGGTGAATATCAATTCGAAAAATTCTCGGATTTAGAACAGAGTAATCGTAGCGGAAATAATAAATACAAGTCAAAACCAATGCTAACACATTTTACTAAGTACAATAGAAATGAACTTAATACCAACAACTTTGACTAAAATGAAAAGGAGAGTGCGTTGTTGTCGAAGTAGCGTTTCGGAGTTCCTGGATTGCTTCAGAATAACACACTTGAGCATGAATGAAATGAAAAACTGATATCATATAAGCACTCAGGCGCTCGAGTGCCTATAGGGGCACCCCAACTCAGCGATTCAGCCGCGTCGTGATCCACTGACTAAGGCCAAATCCTATCCTTCTCGGGCGCCTGAGTGACTCTAGGGTGCCTGTGTTGATGATGTGGCGCATCCAATCAACAACCGCCAACTCAGCCTCCCCAAGCTGAGTTTTATGCACAGGGGTGCCTGAGACTACTTCGGCGCCTGTGTACTTGGGCGTCCAAAACCTCTTGGACACCTATCTTCTCGAGCGCCCGAGACCTCTCGAGCAACCTAGAGGCTGCTAGTCTCCAATTTCTTCAACTACAACACAAGGTTAGTTGAAAATACAAATAACATATAATATATATGAATTGAATGCATGTTCGACAGATGGAGCTGCCCAATCTTGACTTTGGATTTCAAAATGAAATCCTATGTCACGCCCCGAGGAGCCGCTCGTCCGATACCGACCGGACTGCTTCTCCCTCGAACCGGCGGACAATCCGAAAACCCTAGCACATCGACTCTCGCGGTAAGCCTGTACCCAAGCCTATAGAGCTGGAACAAGGCACCGAACGCATAAAACAAACGACGTCGTCAAACAAAAAGATGCGTACCGGTACGACTTACGACAAAACAAAGTAAAACGAAGGCCTCCATGGCACACAAAAATACAACCATATCGAAAATACAACAGCGGAAAAGGTGAAGTAACAGAAATGGAAAATGAATAAGAAGGGTAGCAACATGTACCCACAACGAATACAAGGAAAAATCCTCGAAAGTCGCCTCGACACACATACATCGGGACAGGCAGACAGGCACTCCAGTCGATCATCCTGAAATAGAGAAAAACAGGTATAACGGTGTGAGTCCTAGAACTCAGCGAATACACAGGTATGCACAAGGAGATATAATAATAGTAAGTACCAGCAACTATAGAAGTAAGTGCAGTAATAATAAAAACAGATCTAAACCAGCAAACGAGAAGTATACCTACCTGTGCCGAACCATCCCCATAGTATGCATGTCAACCAAGTGCAGCAAACAAGTAGAGCAATCACAACCAGATGCATCAATGCACAGTATGCTCATGATGCAGCATGGGTCACCCCTGACGCCAGTCGGCTACTATCGCCTCTACGCGAAACCGAGTGGGTAGGGCTCTGACCGGGTCCTCCCTCCACTTAAACGGCCATCGTCGTGCCTCACACGACACCGAATGAGCCGGGTCTCAGACCCTGAACGTACTCTGTCATCCGGCAAAGTGACGTTCCCTGCCCCTCACTATCATCGGATAGGTAGGGGACCTGTCGGAGCGCCGTGGCCTATAATCCACTAACAAAGAGTGGAACTGGGACTACACGACAGGTAAAGTGGCAGGTATGACGACCCATCTCAACCACTAGGGGAGTCAAAGGTCGCCTGCATATGCCCCTACACCAGTAGCACGTACGACGACCCATCTCAACCTCCAGGGAGTCAAAGGTCGTCCGCCTATGCTACGTGCACGATGATGCATGTCACTATCCCATGCATCACCCGCTATATAACCCTACTGTCACTATATGAAATGCAGTAGTATAAATAACCGGGATGCACCATAGCCTAAACCCTAGCGCGAGGTATAAGGTATGCTATCTGTAAATCTAACAGATACAGAAATATGGAACAGTAACCTAAGCAGATAACAAATATCGGAATAGAAGTACAGGAATAAACTATCAGGTAACCCTACTGTTACCATATCTAGCTATGCATAACAGATGACTATATCTAATGAAGATAAGTCCAGCGTACTCGCCTCGAAATGAAGAAGTCCAGGCTCGAGAACCCCCCGTCCAAATATAATATCCGCGGCAAGAGGGCTAAGTCAATATCCTGGATCAAAGAGCAACTATTTATAAGTTAACATCCCAAATAAATTCTTAATCCAAAAGTACCCTCTAGATTAATTAGGGTTAATTACAATCAATTAATCAATTAATCCTAGCTTCTTAGCCAATACTTTGATTAGGATTATTTATGATTAATTAATCTCTAATTAATCCCTTAATTCCAATCAAACACCAACACAGATTCAACCCACCGAAACCTTCCAAAACAAACTCAAGATCTCGGCCCAATCCTAACTCACAGATCACGATCACCAGAAAACATTACACGGAAACAACATCTTATCACTCACAAATCAAAGAACAGAGCTCACGATCAGAGGAAGCCAGCGATCGAAATCCCAATTCCAATCAGAGGCAAACCAACACTAATACCACTTCCCAACCTAAAATATGATCAAACAAAAAATCAAAACGACCACGATCGGCAAGAATCAAAACGAACTCCAAACAACAAACAACAGCAGTACTGGGTTCAACCAAATCCAACAGTTGAACAGATTTCTTGAGCACGATTTCTGAAAACCCACACAAACATCATGATTCAAAAAAATAATCGGATCATAGACACAACCGCAGCCAATTCCTAATAGCATCCAATACACAGATTGATCAGAATATCACATTCACTAGGAACCCTTACCTGGATTCATCGGAAATTTGAGATCGCCCGAATCACCTCGCTTAGCTCGACGGTAATTAGAAAAGCAGCCGAGTAAACGCCCGGGAAACCGTAGATCGGAGCTAACGCCTTGCCCCAACCCTAGATCAGCCAAGAGACGCCCAAATCAAAAATCAAGAAGGAAGACAACGAGCACATCCACGACACACATCCGGAAAATCACACGAAAACTTACCGGCCACGTCTCCCAGCCCAACTCCGACGAAACCCACCGTTGCGATCGGGCGAAAAAGAAAGGATCGTTTCAGAAACGGGGTACGCACCGTTCGTCCAAGATCAGGAACAGCGCGATCAGAAGGAAGAACGCTCTAGCCCCTCCTCTTCGTGCACACGCGAAGCTCCGGCAGGGAAGAAGACGCCTCTCGGCCACCGACGATTCCAAGCGGAGAAAACGAAGAGCAGAGAAAAAGTGGAGAGGATTTGGGTTCGGCTCGAGTTCTGCCGCAAGTGAGAAGATATAAGTGGATGGCGATTTTCCATTCCGCCCCTCCACGATTGCTTAATCCCATAAGAACAAGGTAAATTTGGTAATTTACCTTTTAGCCCCTTAAAATTCTCAGATTCTCACATCCTAGGTTGGACCGACACCTACTGTTCCCTCTTTCGGAAAACGTGTCCTCACCTATTCTACTCTGGAGAAGTTACCTTTTGCCAACCGGCACCTCCGGTTGGACTTTTTCTCGACCTCTGAAGATTTTGGATCTCGAGACGTCTGTTCCTTGACTCGTCCCTACTTCTATCCGTTGTCCTCGCTCGGATAAAACTCCTACCCGATCTTTCGGATCAGGTCTTTAGTGCCCAACCCCCTGTCAGGTCTTCGTGTCCAGTCTTCTGAACCAGGTCTTCATGCCCAACTCTCGGTCATGTCTTCAGTGCCCAACCCTCAGCCAGGACTTCGTGCCCAGTCCTCAACCAGAACTTCGTGCTCAATCCTGCAGCTCAAGACTTCATGCCTAGGTAAACTAGTACATTCTTGTACACTTAATGAGATATGTTAGATCCAAAACATACTTAACTTTGAACCCTTTACTATTATCAAAATCAGGTTCGATCTGGTGCTTTCGACACCAACAAGAAACTGTTTCCAGGACTCGAACCCGTGACTTTTTATGTCACAAGATGACAACTTTAATATTGCACCAGAGCTCCCCTTCAAGTGGAAAATATAAGTGAGAGATAATAATAAAGATTATATAACGAAGGGTAGTTATGTAATTGTATATAGGGATGATATGACCTTTTAATAAAAAATCAAAATGGGAGTCACCTTCATGATTCCAAAAATAAGAGGACACCTTTAGATTTTGGCCTTGAATATTATACCAAGCATGATGATATCTTAAGGAGTATTTGGTAGAACTTTTAGTAAGTTTTTTTTAGATTCTAATTATATAGAAATACTTTTGAATATCTGTGAATGTCTAATTCTGCTTTAATTTTTATAATTTTTACTCAAAAGTTATAAGTAAAAATATGGTACTTAAAAATTAACATTTATATTCTTAAATAAATTATCATTTTATATAATTGCGACCTGACCTAATTTCTCCCCTCATTCACCTCACTTCCCAAGTCAGCCCCTCATTCACCTCACTTCCCAAGTCAGCGGTGGCGGAGACAATATTCTCTTTTCTTAGATTCATGCCACCTTTACAAATCAGCGGCGGCGTCTTCCTGCAACTATTGGCGACTGCTTCAAGCATTGAGATTATCAACGGCGACAGCTTCCTACAATCTAGAATGGAAGATTAATTCTAGATTCTTCCTTGCTTTTCTTCCTTTTTATATATGAATGAAATTTTTTACTTCCGTTGATGAATTTTTTTCCTTCAAATTTGTTGTAGTTTAGAGTCCTTTTTTCTTCCGTTGATGATTTTTTTTCCCTTCGAATTTGTTATATATGGTTTAGAGTTCTTTTGACTACTGGAATATTGGGATTTTTTGGGAAGTGAATTTCTTCTTCTGATTTACTTTGTTACAATTTACCATTATTGAACTATGTTTGCGTTGATTTGGACCATCTTTGTAAAGTTTGTTGTGGGATGCTTACTTAATTACTTGGTTTTTGTTGTTTTTCGGACTATCATTGTGAGATTGATAGTTTTATCCTTTTACTAAAAGAATTTGAAAATTATAGCTTTGGGCCATGTGAATGTTAAAAAAATGCAGGGTGGATTATAGGGAAATGTGTGTTTATTGTTGATGTCTCTGGACCATACTTGTTGGGATTCCAAATTCTTTAGGTTTTTTTAAACTTAGGTTATTGTTATTAAAGAAAAACTCCAAGACTCCTATGAAGTGTACTTGTATTACTATGAGGAAGGTCCAACCAAGAATCAACTAAAATGTTAAAATCATAATTCTGAGTTCCACTTGATCATTTATTGTTTGATTTATGTTCTGTAGTCATGGGTTACCAAATGTCTTGGGCAAGACATTCTGATTCTAATTGTGAGATGCATTCATAATCATTATCACAACTATCTCATATCATTGATTCTAGTAGACAACAAAATATGAGAAGTGCTGAGCATAACACAAAGGCAATTTGAAATCGTGCAAATACTGAATCCTTTATTAGAATATGAGTGGAGGAGCTTCAAGCAGGGAATAAGCCTGGTACTGACTTTAACCGGACTGGTTGGAAAATTTTGATTCATAAATTTGAAGCATGTACAAATTTTAAGTATTCAAAGACACAATTAAAAAATCGTTGGGATAACTCGAAGAAAGAATGAGGTATTTGGAAAACATTATGGACTAGATTGAAACCATGAAAAGGGAGCTATAGGCGCAACTCCCTGAGTGGTGGCAACGAAAGATACAGTGTTAAAAAATATGACACTTTTATGATATATTTCATTGTAGCTTGTAAGTTGAATGTCAGAATTAATGCTGATAGTAAGAGTCAGATCACTTGACCTCTATAGAAGCCATCAATATGAAGTATTATTACAAAATTATAAATTTAACTTGTCAGAATCTGACCAATTAGAAAATGAAATTGACCAATTAAAAACTTAATTAGATATTATTACAAATAATCGTAGTTCTCACAAATTTAATAATACCCTTATTTGTCTAAAATAATAAAGTTTCAGCTTGAAAAATAATAAAGAAAATAAATTGGTTTGTCAAGCTAAGTCTATTTTTTGACAAATTAAAAAGGAACAGGTGAGAGATAAGACACCTTTTGAGAATTTAAAAAATCATAGGGCACATTTCGTTTAGGAAATTCTAGAAATATTTTAGAGTTGCTGGTTTGGCAAGGGGCATTTTGGGGACTACATACAACAGTGTGTTTTGGGCATTTTGAAATTTTATAGTGGGTTGTTATGGAAATACATCTTTAAATTTCATAATGCGCATTTTGCAAATTGTTTACACTAAATATCTTTAAATTTATTTGTTTTTAACATTTCACAAATACATGTTACAATTTGTGTTATTGTCAGAAACATAGAAAAATTTAGTGTCTGTAATTTTCGTCACAAGCTGATTTGCAAGTTACCTTGTGACACCACTACATGCCAACGTAATGTCAAGTTTTAGGTTGCAAATTGTTTTATAAATCTGATTGTGCCCTATAAATTTAAGATTGGTAAGATTTCCAGAGTCACAAGCTCATCTATGATTTGTGTTGAAATCAGAAATTCAAAAAAAAAATTATGATCTTATAAAATTCAACTCCAAGTTGTTTTGCTAATCAACTTGCATTTAAAAGTCGATACTATTTTCAAACAAAATGGTTGTAAGTCGATTTGTAAAGATGTTGCTTTGAATTGTTAAAAGATTTGGAATATTTTAGGGGTTTGGCTTCAATACAAGTCATAGCATGAGCTAGTAATTTTGATAAATATTCTTGTTGAAATTATAAGGCTTAAGCTGATTTGTAAAATAGCTTGCGCTAACATAGCATTGTGTTGGCACAAAATAACTATTGAAATTTGAGGCACAATAAATTTTTTTCTTGACTTCAACACAAAATATAATATGTGCTTGTCACTCCAAAAATATTAAAAAATTTGAACTTTTAGGTCCTCAGCTTGCACCTTGTAGATAACAAACGAGTTAGCATTTTTAACTGGAGGAGGGTATTTCGACAACAGAGTAAACCACATGACCCAATGGCTTGACAAATTTGCTCATTGATGCGGTTTTAAAAACATTGTTCTGGAGAAGCAAATTACTGTGAAGAAATATGTCACTGCTAAGTTTAAGAAATGATGCACCAAGGTTCTTCGTAATGGTTTGGCCTTTGACTATGCAATCTTTTAAAAAATTATATACCAATGCTATCCGGATAGGTTGAGTTTTCTCTATAGCCCTAACTACAAGGTTCTTCTCTAAAAAATTATGTACAAAGGTTTTCTTGATAGAACATTGTATTTTCTCCTAACCGTATGAATTCTAGAAACAAAATAAGAACTCGAAGAGAAAACATAATGTACATGAGCATGGATCTATTGTTTTATCGAATCATGGCATAACAAAATATAAGATATAAACCGAAAGACAAGGAACCTGATTGTAGAGTCATTGTCCTTATCGTAGCGTCGTCGGCTTGATCCCTGTGGAAGAAGATGCAGCGGAATGAAGAAGAAGAATCTTCAAGGGACTTAGGTTTGACGGCGCCGTAAAGTTTCTTGTCAATGGGGAACAAGAAACTAGGTCATAAAGATCACCTAAACCCTTGGGGACCTCCCCTTTATATAGCAATCCAATCTGTTATCAGCCCATAGATAATAACAGATTGGTCTAAAGGGTTCTATACATTGAACCCGCATCCAATAATCCGAAACCCAATAAACATAAGTTAGATCACTTTAAGGGCTCAGATTGTATTTACTTGTGTAACTTACAAACAAGCCCACCTAATAGAGATAATAATAATATCCAACAATCTCCCACTTGGGCTATATGTGAGTTGTATAGTAAATACAAGCAAAACTTTAGTTGATATCAAACTTTATGGGTACAATATACCCCTATAAACAATCTGGTCCATTAACTTCATTGGTATAGGACTAAAGAGGTCATAACTACTAAATATGATCGTAACAAGTCCCAACAGTAATCACAATACCAATGTCATTAACGACATAGATCAAGATGTGGATGTATAGAGTTGAAATTACATGAAATGTGATCAGTACATGTCAATTTTCAACTGATCCAAAGCGACTCAAAAGAGTCTGATCATATTTGCAAACACCTTATGCTAAATTGTAACAGCAAATCATGATCCAAACCTTATGATTCCAAAAGGAATCTGTATCATATTTACAAACACCAAATGCTAAACAGCAGTAGTAAATCATGATATCGTATTCAGAGCGTCAAACAAACATATGAATTCCCATTATTATTTTTGAAATTTAGGTACGTACAATAATCAAAATAAAATGTTTGTCTTTATTAACATAGAGCAATAAAAATAAATACAGACTCCCACTAGATGAGTTCTTGTTCCATAAGAAGAACTCCCATATCCACACATGCGTATGAAACACCTTGGGCACCAAGCCTTTCGTAAGTGGATCGGTCAACATGGAATCTGTGCTGATGTGCTCTACCTTGATCAGACGACTTTGAACTCTCTCTTTAACTGCTAGAAACTTAATGTCGATGTGCTTGGACTTCGACGAATTACGGTTGTTTTTGGCATAAAGTTCTGTAGCTTTATTATCACAGTAGATTCTCAGTGGACTGTTAATGCCATCAACGATATGCAATGCTGTGATGAAGTTCCGCAGCCAAATCCCGTGATTGGATGCTTCATAGTATGCTACCAATTCTGCCTCCATAGTAGAAGTATCTACTAGTGTCTGCTTGATGCTCTTCCAAGATATAGCCCCTCCAGCAAGCATGAAGATGTAGCCTGAAGTGGACCTCCTTGTTGGGACCGGGTGCATGTCGACAAGGATACGAGTTCGTAAAATTTTAGATTTTTACGTGCAGCGGAAGAATTTGCATAAAATAATTTCCCAAATTACTTTAACTTCGTATCTAGCATGCAATCTTATGGTGTGTTGACATAATCATAAATTAAAACTTTGCAGAAAAGTAAACTAATTTACATTATACCTCTCGTAACTCGAAGTAAGGGACGAGATCCAACCGTAGCGTCCCTTGGAAGCTTCGCCTCTATTCGCGTCCACGCCGAGTTCTCTTCGGGATGACTTCGCAAAGTCACGAGTTTTGTGCCGACGAGAACTACTAGATTCTCTATAGGCACAACAAAGAAGTACAAGAGAAGAAATAGGAAAGAGTGGAAACTAACCAACAAAGAAATTAAACGGAATCGAATTCCGAGAAGAGAGGAGTCGCTATCCGCTTCTTCTTCTTCTTGTTTGGTTTCTCCTTCTTGTTGAAGCTCACGGCAACTCACCCTTGGGAGGGAGGTGCTTCGGCCCTAGGTCCTCAAGAGGGTGCCGGCCCTAATTGGCCAAGAGGGCGCCGGCCCTAGGTGGGGAAAGGGAAAGAGAGAAGAGAATTAAGAGAGAGAGAGGGAGCTCTATATCGATTATCCAAATCTTAGGAATCCAAGGCTTGCCTATGGTTCCTTATATAGTTGCTTCTCCCTTGCCAACTCTCCTCTTAACCGAATTAACGGAATTAACGGAATTAGTTATCATAAGAAATTTATCCTATAAATTCTCTTATGAATTATTCCGTTTAAACCAAGTTTTATTATAACTAACTTTATAATAAAACTAATTAGTTATCATAAGAAATTTATCCTATAAATTATCTTATGAATTTTATTATAACTGACTTTATAATAAAACTAATTAATTATCATAAGAAATTTATCCTATAAATTCTCTTATGAATTATTCCGTTTAAACCAAGTTTTATTATAACTAACTTTATAATAAAACTAATTAGTTATCATAAGAAATTTATCCTATAAATTCTCTTATAATTTTATTATAACTAACTTTATGATAAAACTAATTAATTATCATAAGAAATTTATCCTATAAATTCTCTTATGAATTATTCTGTTTAAACCAAGTTTTATTATAACTAACCTTATAATAAAACTAATTAATCTCTCCTTTTATTATGGAATAAATTTTATAAAAAATTTATAATCTTTCTTATTATGGAAAAATCAATTCATAATTGATTTTATTAAAATAAACCAATTCATGGATTATTTTAACTTCCATAAAAAGAATAAATTTCTATAAATTTATTTATATAAATTTCTTTATACAAATTTATTTATCCATAATTTATAAAATAAATCGCGCTAGATTTACTTTATTAATTAAATCAAAATTAATTGGTTTTCTCCCCAATAAGTGGCCGGCCAACCAAGGAGGGTTGGCACCCTCTTTGGCCGGCCCAAACCGAGCCGAACCAACGTGAATTAAACTCATTTAATTCGCCCAAAAAGCCTTCAAAAGACTTAGCCATTTTTAGCTTCCATTGCGCCTCTGATTAACTCAGATTCGACTTATTTCTCTTGATCGGAAAATCCAATTTTCAACTCGTTTTAAATCCCTCGGATTACTCGTAGTGCGTGTGACTAAATAGACTTTCGATTTATGTTGGCCGTCTATAATCAACAAATTATAGAACGATCATGAGTGACACCTAGTAGTACATCATGCCCCCCAGTTAATCGAAAGATCAACGGTTTGACCTCAGAAGAAATTATTCTGAAACCCTTCAGCAGCTCTAATGAATCGTGCCTCATTCCCTTCACCATCTTATATCCACTTGGTTCAGGACATGGTTTATTTGTGTCAGTCTCCACTAGGCTGACTACGTCACACCTAGCCCAAGTAGTGTCTTTCTCGTCCTTTGGATTTCTAGTTACTCTCATGTATTTAAGAGACTTGCACTCTTAACATGATGTACTCTGGCCAGAGATTTTGAGTAATAATCCGACGATAGGCCTGGGTATACATCTCCTCGCAAGGAGTGATGAATCCTTTGTAGGCTGTTCAAACATCTTCGGGCACTTCGGCTTACACCCAATCATCCTGGGTCCACACCTCCTTGGAGATGCTTGCTTAAGATGTTAAAGTATAAGTCTCCATGACCAAGATGACTTGAACACCGCAAGTCAAAGGAACATCGCACTTAAGCCGCATTAAGAACTTCATTGACATATCTATATAGATTACCATATGAAGTCTTACAGCTAGTCACTCCAATGAACTAGTTCCCATAACTAGCATCCATGTTTATCTCCGGACATCCCAATGTCACCAGCCAGTGAGAATCAGCTGATTAGAGAATAACCCATGCTAGTCTCAACAGAATTGATAGTGTCCATTTTTATCAATTCATCGACTAGGGATATTTTCAATACTTCACATTTGCACATTTAGAGATAATCACTAGTTGTGATCCCATCACAAATTCTCTTATGCTATGAGTTGTATTGCGGATATTCAGTAGATGAGTTTAAGATCCCAATCAAATACACAAGCATGTATACTCAAATAGTGAATTGTCATTTATTTAAAATAAATATTTTACAATCATAAGGCGATTGCCTTAGGACACTTCTCTCATATCACTAACAAACTCCCACTTGGCCTAATGCCAATCGCTACGGTATCCAATACCACAAGCTCTAACATGACCCTCAAACTTGCTCTGAGGCAAGGCCTTTGTTAAAGGATCCGCTAAATTCCTTTCAGTGGGAATTTTCTCAATTTGTATGTCATTCCTACTTATAATCTCTCTGATCAGATGATAGCGGCGAAGCACGTGTTTGGATCGCTGATGAGACCTTGGTTCCTTTGCTTGTGCAATAGCTCCATTGTTGTCGCAGTAAACCGGTACTGCATCATCAATGGTTGGAACCACGCCAAGTTCGGAGACGAACTTCTTGATCCAGACTGCTTCCTTTGCTGCTTCCGAAGCTGCGATATATTCCGCTTCCGTGGTGGAATCCGCTACGGTGTCTTATTTGGAACTTTTCCAACTTACCGCACCTTCATTCAAAGTAAATACGTATCCAGACTGAGATTTGGAGTCATCCTTATCTGTCTGGAAACTGGCATCTATATACCCACGTATTACCATATCTCCTTCTCCATATATTAGGAACACATCCTTAGTTCTTCTTAAGTACTTAAGGATTGTCTTAACAGCCGCCCAATGATCCATTCCTGGATCCGACTGGTATCTGCTTGTGACGCTCAAAGCATATGATACATCGGGCCTTGTACATAACATAGCATACATGATAGATCCTATCGCGGATGCATAAGGAATCTTATTCATGCAAATCCTCTCGTATTCTGTGCGCGGACACATAGACTTTGAAAGGTTGATCCCATGCCTGATGGGAAGGTAACCTTTCTTGGATTCCGACATGCTAACCCTTTTTAGCACTCGGTCTATATATGTAGATTGCGAAAGACCAAGCAACCGTTTTGATCTATCTCTATAGATTCTAATCCCAAGGATATAGGTTGCTTCTCCCAGGTCTTTCATGGAGAAAGTTTTGGACAACCAAATTTTAACTGTCTGTAAGACTGATATATCGTTTCCTATAAGTAAGATGTCATCGACATATAATACTAGGAATACGACTACACTCCCACTAACCTTCTTGTACACACAAGGTTCGTCAGGATTTTGTGAGAAATCAAACTCTTTGATTGTCTCATCAAAACGGATGTTCCAGCTCCTAGATGCTTGCTTCAGTCCATATATGGATCGTCGAAACTTGCATACTTTGGTTTTATCAACCGATGTGAAACCTTCAGGTTGTATCATGTATACATCCTCAAGCAGGTTTCCGTTAAGGAAAGCTGTTTTCACATCCATTTGTCATATCTCATAATCATAATAAGCTGCTATGGCTAGGAGCATCCGAATGGATTTAAGCATAGCTACTGGCGAATAGGTTTCGTCATAATCAATTCCTTGCTTCTGACGATATCCTTTTGCCACTAATCTAGCCTTAAAGGTAACAACATTACCTTCCATGTCAGTTTTCTTCTTGAAAACCCACTTGCACCCTATGGGTTTAATCCCTTCAGGTGGGTTAACCAAGTCCCATACTTGGTTTTCGTACATGGAATCCATGTCCGACTTCATGGCCTCAAGCCATTTGTCCCTTTCTGAACTTTTCAGAACATCTTCATAACTGATAGGTTCGTCATCGCTTATGAGTAACACGTCATTCGATTCACTTACGAGAAATCCGTATCTCTCTGGAATATTACGTGTCCTATCAGATCTACGAAGAGGTGGTGTAGTTTTAGGTTCAACTGATAGCTCATCATTATGAGGTATTGGTTGTGGGTCTAGACTAGGTGTCTCTGTAATGTCTATTAGAGTTTCTTGAACTTCATCAAGTTCAATGCCACTCCCACTGTTTTCATGTAAAAGAAATTCTTTTTCCAGAAATACAGCATGCCTTGAAACAAACACCTTTTGTTCCAAGGGATGATAGAATTGGTAACCCTTCGTTTCCTTAGGGTATCCAATAAATAGACATTTATCAGACTTAGCATCCAATTTGTCTGATACAATCCGCTTCACATAAGCAGGACAACCCCATATCTTAAGGTGAGTTAAGTGGGGTTTCTTACTATTCCTTGTCTCATATGGAGTAGTAGAGACTACCTTGGTCGGGACTCTGTTTAGCAAGTAAACAGCTGTCTTAAGTGCATAGCCCCAAAAGGATTTTGGAAGAGTTGCATGATTCATCATCGACCTAACCATGTCCATCAAGGTTTGGTTGCGCCTCTCAGATACACCATTATGCTGCGGTGTATACGGCGGAGTCCATTGGGACACTAGTACAAAAAAGACCTTTAACAACGGCTTTTAACACCGGTTGTATTAAAACCGGTGTTAAAAAAAAGGCGGTGGCATTTTTGTAATTATTTGAACTTTAAAATACTTTTAACACCGGGTCTTTTAACAATCGGTGTTAAAAATATATTTAACTACGGTTTTATAAATAACCGGGGTCATATGTTATAATTATTTGAACTTTAAAATACTTTTAACACCGGTTCTTTTAACAACCGGTGTTAAAAATATATTTGACTATGGTTTTGTAAATAACCGTGGTCATATATTTTTCGCGAGAGGGGTCGTCGCTCTTCATCTTCTCCACACAACCAAGCTATAAAATACGGTTAAAAAAATTAATAATAATAAAAATAAATAAATATATATATATAATAAAATAAAATTATATATATATATATATATAATCACCATAAAATAGGAGCGAAAAATTTGAAAATAATTATATGAAAATTTTGGAATAATTTTTAAAATTTTTGGAATGATTATATTGAAATTTTGGAATAAATAGGTGCGAGATAAATTAATTTCGAATTTAAAGAAATAATTTTTATTTTCGAGTATATATATATATATATATATATATATATATATATATATATATATATATATATATATATAACTCCTCTTTTATTTGTATCCTCTCCCTCCCGTGCCCTAAAACCACACCGATTCCTCCCCTCTTTGCCCCACGCCGCCGATTCCACCCCTCTCCGCCCGACGCCGCAGCTCTCCTCAGGTGATCAAGTAGAGGACGACCTCCACCTCAAGGAGCATTTAACATCAGCGGCTTCTCCTCGCTTGATCCGGGCCGACGCCGCCGACCTCTCCCTTGTCGGTCGCCGCTTGTCCTCACCAGAGAAACCGCCACCAACAGCCAGTGGGGTTCTACTCGATCGCTGCCGTGAGTTCGCAGGCCAAGCCGAGCATCGCCGACGGGATCTGCTTCTTTCTCCCGATCGCCAAAGCCTATCTCCTTTTCGGCCAGCCACTCTTCTGCCTCTCACGAGATGCCCTAGCTCTGATTGATGGCACCGCCCGTCACCGCAATGTCGCGATCGCGATGCTTCCATCCTAGACAACATTGCCACCATGGTCGGATCACCGCCACCGCTGAGGTTGACCACTGCTAAGGTCAGCCAACGACGAAGTTGAACCAACCAACCCTGCTTGGCGTGGTCATCCCCTTCCGGTGAGGCACTGTTCCGACACCGATGAAGTAGGGTAAGGGATTAAGTGAGTATTGGCGTGGTTGAAATTCTGGTCATAAGCTGATTAAAGGTTGATACTTAATCAATTAAGGTGTAAGGGTTATTGGGATGGTAGATTCATTGATTAATCTGAATTGATATGGATTCAAATTGGATTTTCTTGATCGGATGAAGATTTGGCCTGGAATATGGCTAATCCTAATTTAACCAAGGGGTTGGATTATTCGATTGATGATTGAACTAATTTTATTTAGGTTTTCTAATTGGATTAGGATTTGGATTAATTAGGTTTGGGATTTCAATATTCGAACTACGTTATATCTATATCTTTGATGGTTAGTGATTCATATTTTTTTTGTAAAATATTTGGAGTTGATTTATAGGGATCATCTTCATAAGGTTAAGATACTTTTTATGTTGGTTGCCAACATTTTTCCAACTCGGCTTGAGACTCTAATAATAGTTATATTTCCATAACTTATTGATACAATTCTATTTGAGTGTCGAAAAGTTGTCAATGTTTCAAAATCTTTTGATTTTATAAATGGTAACTATTTTTTTCAAAAAGATTATAATAAAGCTAATGGTGTGATAACAAGACCAGGCTAAAGGCCCTTGTCCCTGTACCCACTGAGGAGGTGCAAATAGTGGGACAAGCCCCTAATCATTTTATTTTATGGCCAAAAAGACTTGTCAAGCCAGTACAAGATGAGGTATTCAATATTCACATATATCTTTTTCATATTTTACTTATTGTATTTAAAAAAGATCTTTTGTAAATGTTGATTAGGAACCTGACGTTGGTGCTATTAAAGATGATCTGGTGGCCAAACAGAAGGAACAGAATGGTAATGAGGCAAAAATGACTAAACTTTATGGAATCATGAATTGTGTTTTCTATTTTTTTTATTAATTGTTTTAGTATGGTGTAATATCTAAACTTGACCTTTTGGTTTCCATTTACTGATTAGGCAATTTTCCCTTCATAGCAGGCTTTGATATGGTTCAACAAAGGGAATCTGAAGTTGATCCGATGGCACATTTATGTATTCTAGCTGTAAAAATTGGCAAACACCCTTTACAGTTAAATTTAGATGTTAAAGTCATAAGCAAGTCCAGCCCAATCCCATTGCATATATTTCAAAAGGATATTTTGGAGCTCACCATGGGTAACATGCTTTGTGTATCAGTGCTGCAAGTTTGGTTAATGTTAGTACATTTCTAAACTATTTATTAATTAACTAAGTATCACATTCTTACAATTTGCATTTATTTATTATCTTAGGTATTTGCATCAACTCTGCAAACTAAGAGGGAACATGGATACATATGGATTTATTGATCCTGTTCACATTCAAAGTATAGGGAATCGTCCAATGGACATTCAAAACTACATTCATAGTAGGATAATTGAAGGAAAAGAGTGTTACCTTGCACCGTATTATCATATGTACGTGAATATTTTCAAGTGACTTAGAAGTTTAGTTGTGATTTTGACTAATTATTATCCAACTTGCAGGGCCCATTGGCAGTTGATAATTATTTGTCCTAAGCAAAATGTTGTCATCTTTCTCTGCTCACTGTGGAATAAAGCGAATAAAGATATCAAAATAATTATTAATAGGTAAGTTATTATCATTCGCTCTATGATATGTTTTTCTACAACTATGATTTATAAGCAATTTTTTCATAGATATATTTGGTTGATTTGTTGCCATTTATTATATTTTTTTATCACAGTGCTATGCGTTCTTGGCATACGATGAAAGGCAAACACTTGGGAGCTTTTAGAATGCCTATATGGAAGGAACTACGTGTAAGTAGTTAAATGTCAAGTTTTTATACAACTATGATCTATAAGCATTTTTTTCATAGATAAATTTGGTTTATTTGTTGCCATTTATTATATTTTTTTATCATAGTGCTATGCGTTCTTTATTATTTGATGTCTTTTGGTATGCAAGCTCCTCTATGTGTATGCTTGAGATATTGGTTACTATAATCAAAAATTAGCATGACTTTGTAACTGATTTATCCTTTTCTGTAAATGTGTCATTTTGATATTTATTTGTAGTGCCAAAAATAAACTGGCAATACAGAGTGTGGATATTATGTAATGAGACATATGCTCAACATTGTCTCGGCGATCATAGTTGATTCATGGGACAAGGTAATTGAAGTTTTTTTAATTTTATAGATTTAATTATATCTGGTTGAGTTGATAAGCTATTTTTTTATATAAATGTACCTTGCAGAGATTCACAAATAAGGATCCATTCTCCGAAGATGAGATTGATGACATCAAAAGATGTTGGGCAACTTATTTGTTAGAGGTTGCCAATGTAAAAGTTTAGGATAGTTTAATGTAAAAGTTAGAGGTTGCTAATTTTGACAGCTTGCAGTATTACTAATTAATGTAAAAGTTAGAGACCACTAGGATGCCCGTTTACTTGCAAACTCGTGTGGCAAGCTTCTACATTGTCTTTGCTTGGAAAATCACATAGCGAGTAGGAGTATAATGTGTTATTTGATTTACATTTTGCTTTTGTTGAAAGAAAAATGGATAGTTGTAAAATACATGGATTGTTTTGTTTTTGAAACTAATTGGATGTTGCATTTACTTAATTCATGGTGTGTTATTGATTATGGATAAACTATTATATTATTGTGTTCTTTTATATGTCTAGAAAAATTATAAATAAAAATAAATATGAAATTTATATAAAAAATTAAGACTTTTGACACCGGTTGTTTCTAGAACCGGTGTTAAAACATCATTTTTAACACCGGTTGTTTCCAGAACCGGTGTTAAAAATGATGTTTTAACACCGGTTGTTTCCAGAACCGGTATTAAAAATGATGTTTTAACACCGGTTGTTTCCAGAACTGGTGTTAAAAATGATGTTTGAACGCCGGTTATTTAAAATAACCGGTGTCTAAAATGGCTTTCCCGCCTCATAATTGAACTTTTAACAATGGTTATTAACCGGTGTTAAATCTATATATTACACCGGTTTGTTAACCGGTGTTAAAAGTCTATACATACAATGCCGGCTGGATCAACACCGGTTCCAGAACCGGTGTTAAAAGTCGAAAATAATCGGTGTTAAAAGCCTTTTTTCCACTAGTGGGATAATATCCCATTGTCCCTAAAATAATCTTGAAACTCTTGACTTAAGTATTCACCACCCCGATCGGATCGAAGTATTTCAATACTTTTGCCAAGCTGTTTCTCTACTTCATTTCTGAACTCTTTGAATTTCTCAAAGGCTTTAGATTTGTGTTTCATCAAGAACACGTACCCGAATCGTGAGTGATCATCGATAAAGGTGATGAAGTAGCTATAGCCTCCTTGTGCAAGAGTTGACATTGGTCCACATACATCAGTATGTATTAGACCAAGCAATTCTCCCACTGGATTATCTTTTCCAGAAAAGGGTAATTTGGTCATCTTGCCTTTTAAGCATGATTCGCATGTATCAAATGAACCGGGTTCAAATGATTCCAAAATTCCACATCGGTGTAATTCGGTCATACGTTTCTTACTTACATGGCCAAGACGACAATGTCAAGTATAAGAGTCTATTCGATTATCTATTCGAGCATGTTTATTGCTAACTTCGATATTGAAAATGTCACTGGATAAATCTAATGTGTAGATGTCATTGCACAAAGTTCCATTCCCATAAAGAACGCCATTTAAAGTTATGTAACAACAATTGTTACTAAAAGTTAAATGATAACCCTTTTCATTCAAACATGAAATAGATACAATGTTCTTTATTAACGAAGGAACAAAATAACAATTATCCAATTCTAAGATACGTCCAGTGGAGAGCTTTAGCAAATATGTTCCGATGGCAACATCAGCAATCTTTGCTCCATTTCCAACTTGCAGATTTGCTTCTCCTTTGACGAGTCTTCTTCTATTCCTTAGCCCTTGTATGTCATTACATATATGTGAGCTACACCGAGTATCAAGTACCCATGTGTTTGAGGAAATAGAGTGACATTCAATAACGAAGATACTTGAAGAGGATGAGGCATCGGATGCCTTATTCTTCAAGGACTCAAGATAAATCTTGCAGTTTCTTCGCAAGTGACCTTCCTTGCCACAATGATGACAAATGCCTTTTAGGGTATTTTCAATCTTTTTGGCCTTTTTTTTCTTTCCCTTATTCTGTTCTTTGGCCTTCCTCTTAGAACCTTTCTTCGAGGAACCAACTAACAGCACTGTCTTCTGTTCCTGCTTCACAGAAGGCTCTACAGTCTTCAGCAGGTTAAGCAACTCAGGAAACTGGTCTGGAGTTGAATCTTCAGGAGGACGGTTGGGAAGTAGATCTTCAAGGACATAAGCAAGCTTCTCTGTCTTGAGAACTATCCTCAGGTTTCGAAGCCAGTCCATGAAGTTTGGCCTAGTCAGTTTATTGGTGTCCAAAATGGAACGCAAGTTTAGGGAAGACATGATCGAGTGATTATCTTAGAAATACAAATTGAGCTTATGTGAGAAGAATGATTAAAGAATGTATCATTATACATAAATTAAATCCTATTTATTTTACGAATTGAGTCACCCTTATTATCAATTCGGGAGATCGTAGGAACATCTCCAAATAGGTTGATATCCAACCATAGATAAGAACCACCATGGCTGTGGCCATCAAGTTTTTGAAGGTAGGTAATTTTACCGATTACACATCACATATATGTAACTATCACTTTATGCTATCAACTAATTGAATGTTTGCATAAATCATTGGGTTGTTAACTCATTAACAAGTATGTATCATTATACATAGCACCCAACTGCACCTCTCTTTACATCGACCTTGGCTGTGGCACAACAAATCGATGCTCCAAGCTTAAGGCTGACCCATTAATCAAGAAATAGTTTTAACATGGTTGGAGCTCATTCAACCGCTTAGTCAGGCTTAGATGTGTCCAACAACCAAAACTAATGATTGACCTCTGACTCGAACTATATTATTCATAAACTAATTCCATGGTTTGAACATGTTGAGGTTCAAGTCGGGCATGGATGTGTCCATCAACCCAAACGAGAAACAAAACTCCAATTCTAACCATATTAATGGAAGGTGTTGGCCTTAAAATTTTGTAAGGGGTTTTGGGTCTCACCTTTCTTTTCTAAGCACATTCATGACATAGAATTATGTCATGACTAACGATTTCCTTAATTAAGTATGTATGTGACTTAAGTTATCAAGTCTCATTAATTGAATTAGGAACCGGATTTCCTAATTCCAATTCATACTTAATTAAAGGAATTGTTTTGTGAAACAATTTCCTAAATTGTCATAATTAATTTCGGAAATAATATGTTCAAGACTTTGATTTCTCTAAATCAAATCCTATTAAATTAAGAGACAAATCCCTTAATTCAACTACATATTATTTTCATGAAAATCTCATTTAAGAAACTCTATAGGAAACCATTTTTCTAATTAATTTTGGAGACAACAATATGTAAGAGCATCACCTCTTAAACAGTAATGCTCTTAAACATATTTTATTCATGGATTTAATTAATTATAACAAATCGTTTTCTAAGGGTGGCTCTCCGAGGCTCAGATACCCAAAGAAAAGTAATTTGTTGTAAATCCAATTGGACGGCTCCCCGAGGCTCAATCCAAATCAAACATGACAATTTCAATTAAAATTGGGAAATTAAATTACAACAACTAATTTTAAATTGGACGGCTCCCCGAGGCTCAATCCAAAATAAAGAATTTTGTTGTCAATTTAAAAACCAATTCAAATTTAATTGTTAATTAACTGTCCATGAATTTGTCTAGACTTTCTTAAAAGAAAGTGCCTAAAATTGCGAGATTTCAAAAATAGGTTTTCAGAATAATTGTAAGCTTCTGGTACAAAAGAAACTTACATATTTCCAAAATTGGAAAATTTCTAAAATAGAAAAATTTCCAAAATTGGAAAGTTTCCAAAGATGGGAAGTTTTCACAATTATTATAAAATTTCAGAAATTAGAAAATTTCAAACCTTTGTGAAATTTCATGAGGATTTCCAAACTTTGAAATTCCTAAATCTAAAATTTATTATAATTTGAAAGTTTCCATAATTGAAAATTTTTTCGAAATTGAGATCATGACAAAGTTTTCCACAAAACAATTATATGATTAAGTCAAACACTAACCGGCTCTGATACCACTGTTGGGACCGGGTGCATGTCGATAAGGATACGAGTTCGTAAAATTTTAGATTTTTACGTGCAGCGGAAGAATTTGCATAAAATAATTTCCCAAATTACTTTAACTTTGTATCTAGCATGCAATCTTATGGTGTGTTGACATAATCATAAATTAAAACTTTGCGGAAAAGTAAACTAATTTACATTATACCTCTCGTAACTCGAAGTAAGGGACGAGATCCAACCGTAGCGTCCCTTGGAAGCTTCGCCTCTATTCGCGTCCACGCCGAGTTCTCTTCGGGATGACTTCGCAAAGTCACGAGTTTTGTGCCGACGAGAACTACTAGATTCTCTATAGGCACAACAAAGAAGTACAAGAGAAGAAATAGGAAAGAGTGGAAACTAACCAACAAAGAAATTAAACGAAATCGAATTCCGAGAAGAGAGGAGTCGCTATCCGCTTCTTCTTCTTCTTGTTTGGTTTCTCCTTCTTGTTGAAGCTCACGGCAACTCACCCTTGGGAGGGAGGTGCTTCGGCCCTAGGTCCTCAAGAGGGCGCCGGCCCTAGGTGGGGAAAGGGAAAGAGAGAAGAGAATTAAGAGAGAGAGAGGGAGCTCTATATCGATTATCCAAATCTTAGGAATCCAAGGCTTGCCTATGGTTCCTTATATAGTTGCTTCTCCCTTGCCAAGTCTCCTCTTAACCGAATTAACGGAATTAACGGAATTAGTTATCATAAGAAATTTATCCTATAAATTCTCTTATGAATTATTCCGTTTAAACCAAGTTTTATTATAACTAACTTTAAATAAAACTAATTAGTTATCATAAGAAATTTATCCTATAAATTATCTTATGAATTTTATTATAACTAACTTTATAATAAAACTAATTAATTATCATAAGAAATTTATCCTATAAATTCTCTTATGAATTATTCCGTTTAAACCAAGTTTTATTATAACTAACTTTATAATAAAACTAATTAGTTATCATAAGAAATTTATCCTATAAATTCTCTTATGAATTTTATTATAACTAACTTTATAATAAAACTAATTAATTATCATAAGAAATTTATCCTATAAATTCTCTTATGAATTATTCTGTTTAAACCAAGTTTTATTATAACTAACTTTATAATAAAACTAATTAATCTCTCCTTTTATTATGAAATAAATTTTATAAGAAATTTATAATATTTCTTATTATGGAAAAATCAATTCATAATTGATTTTATTAAAATAAACCAATTCATAGATTATTTTAACTTCCATAAAAAGAATAAATTTCTATAAATTTATTTATATAAATTTCTTTATACAAATTTATTTATCCATAATTTATAAAATAAATCGCGCTAGATTTACTTTATTAATTAAACCAAAATTAATTGGTTTTCTCCCCAATAAGTGGCCGGCCAACCAAGGAGGGTTGGCACCCTCTTTGGCCGGCCCAAACCGAGCCAAACCAACGCGAATTAAACTCATTTAATTCGCCCAAAAAGCCTTCAAAAGACTTAGCCATTTTTAGCTTCCATTGCGCCTCTGATTAACTCAGATTCGACTTATTTCTCTTGATCGGAAAATCCAATTTTCAACTCGTTTTAAATCCCTCGGATTACTCGTAGTGCGTGTGACTAAATAGGCTTTCGATTTATGTTGGCCGTCTATAATCAACAAATTATAGAACGATCATGAGTGACACCTAGTAGTACATCATGCCTCCCAATTAATCGAAAGATCAACGGTTTGACCTCAGAAGAAATTATTCTGAAACCCTTCAGCAGCTCTAATGAATCGTGCCTCATTCCCTTCACCATCTTATACCCACTTGGTTCAGGACACGGTCTATTTGTGTCAGTCTCCACTAGGCTGACTACGTCACACCTAGCCCAAGTAGTGTCTTTCTCGTCCTTTGGATTTCTAGTTACTCTCATGTATTTAAGAGACTTGCACTCTTAACATGATGTACTCTGGCCAGAGATTTTGAGTAAAAATCCGACGATAGGCCTGGGTATACATCTCCTCGCAAGGAGTGGTGAATCCTTTGTAGGCTGTTCAAACATCTTCGGGCACTTCGGCTTACACCCAATCATCCTGGGTCCACACCTCCTTGGAGATGCTTGCTTAAGATGTTAAAGTATAAGTCTCCATGACCAAGATGACTTGAACACCGCAAGTCAAAGGAACATCGCACTTAAGCCGCATTAAGAACTTCATTGACATATCTATATAGATTACTATATGAAGTCTTACAGCTAGTCACTCCAATGAACTAGTTCCCATAACTAGCATCCATGTTTATCTCCGGACATCCCAATATCACCAGCTAGTGAGAATCAGCTGATTAGAGAATAACCCATGCTAGTCTCAACAAAATTGATAGTGTCCATTTTTATCAATTCATCGACTAGGGATATTTTCAATACTTCACATTTACACATTTAAAGATAATCACTAGTTGTGATCCCATCACAAATTCTCTTATGCTGTGAGTTGTATTGCGGACATTCAGTAGATGAGTTTAAGATCCCAATCAAATACACAAGCATGTATACTCAAATAGTGAATTATCATTTATTTAAAATAAATGTTTTACAATCATAAGGCGATTGCCTTAGGACACTTCTCTCATATCACTAACACTCCTGCTATCTAAGCATCCAGCAAAATCGGAGTCTGAACAACCAATCACCTCCAGATGATCTGACCTCCGATACGTGAGCATGCGTCTTTTAGTTTTTTGCAAATACCGCATCACTCTTTTAATTGCTTTCCAGTGCGACGACCCTGGGTTATTAACATATCTGCCTAACATCCCAACTACAAATGCTATATCTGGTCGAGTGCAAACTTGTGCATACATGAGACTTCCCACTGCTGATGCATATGGGAATTGTTCCATCTCCTTTATTTCAAGTTCAAGCCGTGGGCACTGCTGCAAACTGAACTTGTCACCTCTTGACACAGGTGTGTCACCAGGTGTACAATTCTGCATGCCATACCTTATAAGCACTTTCTCAATATAGGCTTGTTGTGAATGTCCAAGAATGCCTCTTGGTCGATCACGACAGATCTGAATGCCTAGAACAAAAGATGCTTCACCAAGATCTTTCATTTCAAATTTACCAGATAGAAATGACTTGATTTATGCTCCCACTGAACTTGGCATATATGCACTGATCAACGGGGTTCTCTCTAAATCCAAATGAGGTAACCACTTGATCAAATTTCCGGTACCATTGACGGGATGCCTGCTTTAAACCATAAATGGATTTCTTTAATCTACATACTAGGTGCTTTGAGTCTGAGGACTCAAAGTTCTCCGGTTGCACCATATATATAGACTCCTCTATGTCTCCATTGAGGAATGCAGTCTTTACGTCCATTTGATGTAGCTCCAAATAAAAAAGAGCTACAAGTGCCATGATTACCCTAAGTGAGTCTTTCGTCGACACAAGTGAGAAAGTCTCTTTATAATCAATGTCTTCCTTTTGAGTGAATCCCTTGGCAACAAGACGAGCCTTATACCTTTCGATATTGCCTTTCGAATCTCACTTGGTTTTAAATATCCATTTACAACCAACGGGTTTCGAGCCTTCAGGCAATTCGACAAGTTCCCAAACGTCATTGTCTGCCATAGACTTCAACTCTTCTTGCATGACGTTAATCCACCTTTCAGGGTTAGAGCATTGTTTGACTTCTTGGAAAGATGTAAGATCACTTTCCAACCCTATATAAAACTCATGCTCTTGGAGATAAACATAATCACGAGAATTCGTGCTTCTCCGTTCTCTTGTGGATCGCCTTAAGGGCACTTGTGTTTGAGGCGGTTGAGGTACTTGCTCATCAATATGAGGAGGCAATACTTCAATTTCAGTGGTAGGCTCCTCTAATTGCATTGGAGATGTCACGGGAATATCTTGGTTCACTACGCTCACTGGATGTGCAATATCCATAATGTGTGGTATGGTAACCATACCACCACTGATTGCACTAGTAGTGACAATAGGAGGATTGCCAACGCTTTCCTCAAAAGATGCTTCCTTGACTTTATCGCTTCCACTGTCCTCAATAAACTTGGCATTTCCCGTTTCGAAGAATGATCTATTAGATGGATCATAAAATTTATACCCTTTTGATCTCTCAGAGTAACCTACAAAATTGCAACTAACAGTTCTTGAGTCCAGTTTCTTTTCATTTGGCTTGTAAGGCCTAGCCTCAGCTGGACAACCCTAGACGTGTAAATGCCTAATGCTAGGCTTTCTACCCGTCCACATCTCGAATGGGGTTTTAGTTACTGTCTTACTAGGTACTCTATTGAGAAGTTAAACTGCAGTCTTAAGTGCCTCACCCCACAAAGACTGCGGTAGAGAAGTGAAAGCCATCATACTTCTCACCATGTCTTTTAGGGTTCGATTGCGACACTCAGCTACACCATTCTTATTGGGTGTACCAGGCATGGTATACTGAGGCACAATCCCACACTCAGCAAGGTAATTTGCTAAAGGTCCTGGACGTTGTTCACCTGATCCATCATATCGACCATAATATTCTCCTCCACGGTCAGATCGAACGACTTTAATTTTCTTACTTAGTTGAAGTTCAACTTCGACTTTGAAAATTTTGAACATGTCCAAACATTGCGACTTCTCATGAATAAGGTATAGATAGCTAAATCTAGAATAGTCGTCTATGAAACTAATAAAATATGTGTGCCCATTCCAAGATGCCTTAGGGAATGGTCCACAAATATCTGTATGTATTAGCTCCAAAACGTCACTACAACGGCCAACCCCTTTGTTCCTTTTGTTAGTTGTCTTCCCCTTAACACACTCTATGCAGACATCAAGGTCTGACATGTCAAGGGAATCAAGAATTCTATGTGACATTAACCTTTCTAGGCGTTGTTTGGATATATGTCCTAAACGCCTATGCCATAACATAGAAGAATTCTCATATGCCATAACATAGAAGAATTCTCATTGGTCAATTTACGTTTCGTACCTACACTATGCATTATCGCGTTGTCAGTCGTAGGAGTAAAGGTGTTTAATTTATAAAGCTTATCAACCAAGGAACCATTCCCAATCAAAATTGAATTATAGAAAATACTAAACATTTCATTTCCAAATGAACAAGAATAACCTGATTTGTCCAAACAAGAAATTGAAATTGAGTTTCGTCTGAAAGACGGTACAATGAATGTATTCTCCAAATCCAAATAAACATCAGTTCCTAAATAAAGCCTAAAAACACCAATAGCCTCTACTGAAGCATTTTTTCCATTTCCCGTATAGATGTATCTTTCACCATCAAGTGGAAGCCGACTCCTGAGATAATCATGCATAGTGACACTTATGTGAGTAGTAGCACCAGTATCTATCCACCAAGTGTCAATGGGTGCAATAGCTAAATTGACTTCTGAACTAACAAAGTTGAGAAGTTTACCCTTCTTTACACGCCAGTTGGCGTACTTGAGGCAGTCTTTCTTCATGTGACCTTTCTTCTTACAAAAGTAGCAAGTGGATTCCTTATCCTGCTTCTTTCGCTCCTTATGGTCATTGCCTCCAGAATCTGCAGTTTGCTTTCCCTTACCTTTGTTATTGATCCTCTTTCGCTTCTTGCTCGCATTTTGAGAACCAGATGCTAAGTGAGCACTTTCAGATATCTCAATCTTCAGTCTACCCTCCTCTTGCACGCATTGAGCAATAAGCTCATTCAATGTCCACTTTTCCTTTTGAGTATTATACGATATCTTAAAAGGAGTGAACCGTGCAGGCAAAGACATCAAGACGAAATGCACTAACATATCGAGTTTTAGTGCTTTCAGACTTGTCGCTATATTGGACATCTCCATAATGTACTCCCTTATGTTTCTTGTACCACTGTACCGCATGGTTACCAATTTCGTAAGAAGTGTGGTAGTCTCGACCTTTTCATTTGAGGTGAATCGGTCTGCCAGTTGGTTAAGGAAACTCCTAGCATCTTCACTCTCTGTTATTGAGCCCTTTATTTGTGCCGGTATGGAAAGCTTCATGATGCTTAGACTCATGCGATTTGATCTCTCCCACAGCTGAAATTTAGCCCTCTGCTCTATAGTGCTAGCACTGGTCAAAGGTGTGAGATGATCATTCCTTAATGCATAGTCCAAGTCCATGCAACCTAAGACTACGATCACATATTCTTTCCATTCAGCAAAATTCGAACTAGTTAATGTTGGGATGTTATTAATGTTGGCAGTTACAGATTGCACTGAAAAAAAAAATTTATTTAAGCTCACGATTTAACTAAAGCCAAGAACATATATATATATATGAAATAAAATTATGCAAATAAATGAAATTTTAAATGCATTTAAATGGGCTCCATATGAGATACCAAATACAACATTGTATTTTAGTGTAGATTAAAATATAATTTGTTAGTGGTACTCTCTGATATAACTAACCTTTAATTTGCTACACAATGTGCCTTCCTTTGAGCCGACCCATTGTGTGCATAATATGAAACTTTATATGAGTTATATTTTGGTCCATAGTTTACAACAACTTTAATCTGCCACGCAATATGTCTTCCTTTGGGCCGACATATTTTGTGCATGATCAGAACAAAATAAATTATGTTCAATAATTGTAAACTATCTTGAACATATATCTGGCATAAAAACAACCTTCCTTTGGGTCGATTGCTCTTAGCATAGATATATATCTACCAACCCAAAATACACTAAACCGACCTAAGGTGCCTTCCTTTGGGCCGACACAATAGTTCAATTTAGTAGTACGTTGTGTAGATAGACCCAAGAAAATTCTAGATATTTAATCGAACAGATAATTTCTTTATTAGTCTTGACACCTCAAAAATTAAGCTCATTAATCAATTGACAATATATGGTAATCAAATGGTATGATCCAATTGATTATTCCAATCGATCTAAAAGCTTAATATATATACGACAATATTATATATAGAACCCTCCTTTAAAAATTAGAGTTTTTTTATGGTTCTATAATTAAATAATATTAAATAATATTATTTAATTTCTGGATCATTATGCATTAAAAGAGAATATTTAATGCATTAGTTTATATATATATTATAATATATATATATATATACTGTTTACGTATATAAATTATTTATTTATTTTTTTTTTTTTTCATATTTACTGTTTCACGTGACAGTTACGTTTTTTTTATCCATGAAACCATTTCTTTTGCAAAAAAATAATAAAAAAAATTTAATCAATATCATTTTTAATTCATCTTATCACAAATTTAAGATGATAATTCTTATCACAAATTTAAGATGATAATTGATTAAATCAAATTTATTCTATTCACAATTTTAGACTTGATAATCAATTGATTGACCAAGTCAATCGATTAAACCATCACATTTAAACCAAAAATTAGATTAAATATGATAGTTCTTCTGTCGTTTTCATATGTTTCACATAAAATATGAAAAACTTAGAAAACAAGTCTATCCTAGAATTTTCTTTTACATGATTTTCGACGAAAAAAAATTATATTATACTAGGAAAACTTAATCTAGCATACATACAATAAATCGACGGAAAAATTTAAACTTTATTGCCACAAAAACTGATGAAACAAAACTTGGCTCTAATACCAATTGATAGAACATTGTGTTTTCTCCTAACCGCATGAATTCTAGAAACAAAATAAGAACTCGAAGAGAAAACATAATGTACATGAGCATGGATCTATTGTTTCATCGAATCATGGCATAACAAAATATAAGATATAAACCGAAAGACAAGGAATCTGATTGTAGAGCCATTGTCCTTGTCGTAGCGTCGTCGGCTTGATCCCTGTGGAAGAAGATGCAGCGGAATGAAGAAGGAGAATCTTCCAAGGAGCTTAGGTTTGACAGCGCCGTAAAGTTTTTTGTCAATGGGGAACAAGAAACTAGGTCATAAAGATCACCTAAACCCTTGGGGACCTCCCCTTTATATAGCAATCCAATCTGTTATCAGCCCATAGATAATAACAGATTGGTCTAAAGGGTTCTATACATTGAACTCGCATCCAATAATCCGAAACCCAATAAACATAAGTTAGATCACTTTAAGGGCTCAGATTGTATTTACTTGTGCAACTTACAAATAAGCCCACCTAATAGAGATAATAATAATATCCAACATCTCATACTTGAGAGAACCATCTAGTTTTCTCTATAGCTCTCTGTCTACAAGGTTCTTCTCTAAAAAATTATGTACCAAGGTTCTTCTACTTGAGAGAACCGTCTAGAATGCACAACTACAACTCATGAAATAAAAAATTATTATATAAAATAAAATAATGTCGGTGACTATCATGTACCTCCTGAAATATTCTTTTGAATGATGAGTTAGTTGCATACATATCTAGAACAATCTCAAAACCTGCCATACGGGTACTCATGATGGTGAGTAATGAAAAATGCCAACTCAGGGCATCGGCAACACGGTTCAAACTTTCAATTTGGTGCCTTAGTGTAAAGGTGAACTCTTGTAAGTAAGTCGCCCACTTGGCATGCCGCTTGCTTAGCTTGTATTAACTATTGATGTACTTTAATGATTCATAATCAGTTAACAAGATGAACTCTTTCTATACTAAGTAATATCGCTAATGCTTCAGGAACTGTACAATAACATAGAACTCTAAGTCATAGGTAGAATAATTTTTCTTAGATCCAGAGAGCTTCTCATCGAAAAACGCAACTAGTCGCCCAGATTGACTGAGAACATCCCCTTTACCTATGTCAAATGCATTATAGTTGACCTCTAATAACTTGTCAAAATTAGGAAGTGTCGAGACTGGTGCTTTGATCATCCTCTGGTCTTTGTTTTTTCAGACCACTTGAAATCATTTCATTTGAGAAACTCGGTGATAGGAGCAATCAGAATGCTGAAATTCCTGATGAACTGGCAATAGAAAGAAGTCAAGCAATGAAAACTTCTGACATTGTGCAAGGTCCTCGGTTAAGGCTATTCCAAGACTGCATTTTTCTTTGTTTGATCTGCGTATACACCATTAGTAGATACAATAAAGCCGAAAAAAGATATCGAGGTAGTAAAGAAAGAACACTTCTTATTTACAAATAAACACTATTTTTAGCTTTTTGAAGACAACACGGAGATTATCAAGGTGTGATGCCCATGCCAGACTGTAAATGAGAATGTCGTCAACGTATACCATCACAAAATTTCCCATAAAGGGTTGCAAAATCTAATACATATATCTCATGAAGGTATTGGGTGTATTGGACAATCCAAAAGGCATGATCATCCACTCATATAACTCATGTTGTGTCTTCAATGTCGTCTTCCATTCATCACTAGACATTATTCTAATCTGGTGGTATCCGCTTCTATGCTCAATTTTTGAAAAGACCTTAGAATTAAATAGCTGATCCAACATATTATCCAAGCGAGAAATTGGAAACTTGTACTTCACTGTAATTTTGTTGATGGCTTTGCTATCAACACACATATGCCATGAGCTATCTTTTTTTGACAATAGTAGGGTAGGAATTGTACAAGGGCTCATGCTCTCTCGGATGTCTCCTTTTTCCAACAACTCTAACACTTAATGCTGCAATTCTTCAGCTTCCTTAGGGCCAAGGTGATAAGTTGGATGATTAGGCAAAATTGGCCCCGAAATAAGATCAATCTGATGTTGGATGTCTTACATAGGCGGCAACTTAGAAGGAAGATTCTCTGACATTAACTCATCAAAATTTGCTGACAATTGTTGTACTTCGGCTGGTAACACAGCATCCGTGGTGTTGATGCAGTCTGACCTGATTGTTATTTTGGTGTCGACACCGATTTAAGTTTAGGTAAGTTGAGTAAATTCGGATTAAGTCCTGGTCGGGGACTGGGCACGAATTCCAGTGAGTGAAACCGGGTGAAGGAAATCCCGGTGAGTGAAGTCGGGTCCCGGTGAGTGAAGTTGGGTCTCGGTGAGTGAAGCCGGGTGACGGAAACCCCGGTGAGTGAAGTCGGGTCCCGGTGAGTGAAGATAGGTGATGGAAACCCCGGTGAGTGAAGTCGGGTCCTAGCGAGTCAAGCTAGGTGGAAGAAATCCCGGTGAGTGAAGACGGGTGACTGAAATCTCGGTGAGTAAAGCCGGGTCCTAGCGAGTGAAGTTAGGTGGAAGAAATCCCGGTGAGTGAAGCCGGGTCCTAGCGAGTGAAACTAGGTGACTAAGCCAAGTGTCTGGATCGATCTGGAGTCCGATCAGGAGTTAGCACGAACTCTCTTGGTAACTGATCGGTCTAGTGACCGATCCAGAGAGTCTGATCGGTCTGGTGAACGATCAGGAAGGAAACAGAAACATTCTGTGTGGTTTCTGTTCGGCTTCTGATCGTTCTGGTGAACGATCAGAGAAGAGATCAGTAGCTTTCGGAGAAAACCTTGATAGGTCAGTGTGACCGATCAAGGGCCTCCTCGACCGATCAGGATGGGTCCTGATCGGTCCAGAGGTGACCTGATTGGTCACTGTGACTGATCAGGGCACAACCTGATCGGTCAGGTGACCGATCAGGTCAGGAGCTTGTAGGGAGTTGGAGGAAACTCCAACAAGCTGGTGGATCGGTCCGGTGACCGATCCACGATCCCTGATCGGTCAGTGTGACCGATCACAGAGTCACTGGATCAATCAAGAGGTGACCTGATCGATCAGGGTCTTCACTAACTTTAATTCGAATCCGTTGTCAGATTTCTGATTTCACTCTGATCGCCTCTGATTTGTCTGATACCTTACTGATTTACTTTTTATTCACTATGCTAAGCATCTGTTGAGTGTGCAGGTGAGACAGGGATGACTCAAACCAAGAAGGAGGGTCAAGTGGCGACTTTCGCTTCGGTCAGGTTTGTCCGTTTTCCCTTCGCAGGTTTCAACGGCTTCAGGCGCGGGCTGGCAACTGGCTGGTGAAGCTGACGATTGACCTAAGGCTCGGCTGAAGAGGGTTCAGTGGACTGAGCGAGGTCAGTGGGTTGGTGACAGAAGTTGTTGCAGATGCTCCTGTGAGTTGCAGACGCGATGGTAGCAGACGCGCCTGGTGGTGACCTGCTGATGAGCAGAGATTAAAAGAAGGCTGGTGCAGAAGGAGAGAGCAACGATTGCTAACACTAAAACTCTTGAGCATCCTTTGAATCTCTGCAACTTGAGCACTTGGAAGTAGAGGAGAGCTTTGCGAGATGATCAACAAACAGACACCATGAGAAGGAAGAGCTAAGTGAAGGCTCTTGCCAGTGTTGTGTTGTGCTGTGTTGTGAGTTGTGCTCTTGTAAATGTTCTTCTTCGCTTGCTCGCGTTCTGTAAGCCTTCTCTTTGTCTCTGTGCTTTATTTTTGATATCATTTTGAGACTATTGTGGAGAGGTTTCTCCACCGAGAAAGAGGCTGTGATATTTGGATTTTTGGGGCTTGATCTGCCGATGATCAAGGGATCGCCCACCTTACGGGCACGCCAAGGAGTAGAAGCAAGTTATCCCCGAATCTTGTTAACCCTCCTTGTTAGCCATTGGTTTGTGTGTTCTTCATTTCTGCATTTCTGTTCAGTTTTGTTTCTGTATTTCTTCCACTGATAACCCTAAGTGCAGAAAAGTTCAAAGAGCCAATAGTCTGAGTGTCTGGCTATTCACACCCCCCTCTCTAGCCATACAAGGTCCAACAAGTGGTCTCAGAGCCTGGGGCTCGTTCAAACGGACTAACACCCGAAGATCAAGAAGATGGCATTGGGAGGAGAAGGCTTAATCACAAACCCCCATTCTTGGATGGAACTGATTTTCCATACTGGAGATCCCGAATGAAATTTTATTTAAAGACAAACATCAGCATGTGGTTCTCGGTCAAGGAAGGTTTCTCCCCTCCAAAGGATGCTGAGGGAAAAGAGCTCGAGTTCTCAAATTGGTCAGCAGAACAAATAAGAAAGGGGGAAGCTGATGCAAAGGCTGTGGTCACCCTGCAGTGTGGGATGACCAAGGAGCAGCTGATCAAAGTTGGTCCCTTCACCAGTGCCAAGGACCTATGGACTAAGCTCATTGAGCTCCATGAAGGCACCCGTGATTCAAGGATGACCAAGAGTGACCTTCTCCTCAACCAACTCCAAAACCTCACCTTGAATGAGTCCGAAATGGTAAGTGAACTCCATGGCCGATTCAAAGAAATACTTAACGGTTTACATTCCATTAATGAGAAGGTCGAGAATCGCGACCTTGTAAGGTACGTACTAAAATCTTTCCCTAGGAATGTCTTGTAGTCATCCATGGTGGATGCCTACAAGGTTTCCAAGGATCTTTCCATTGTTAAATTAGAAGATTTATTTTGTGAAATGCAACTACACGAGATCGCTAACCAAAACCCAAAGGAGAAGGGTGTGACTTTTGTGGCAGGGGACAGAAGAAAGAAGAAGAAGGAGAAGAAGAAGAAGAAGAAGAAAAAGGAGGAGGAGAAGAGCTTCTGTCTCAATGCTCTCATGGCACTAGAAGATCCAAACAAGGAGAGTGATAACGAATCAAGTGACTCCTCAACCACGGCTTCATCATCTTCGGATGATGAAGAGGTAATCTCTCCCGAATTAGATAAGTGTTATAGAACAATAGCATGCTTAACCAAATTGCTTAAAAAATCTAAGAACAAGATTAAATTATTGAAATTAGAAGTAGATCAATTAAAAACCTCTAAGGATGAGGTAATTGGTGATTTGCATAGTGAGTCCCTTGAGGATGAAAACAAGACCTTGAGGAGTGAAGTTGAAAAACTCAAGAATATTCTTGAGAAGTTCTCAACTAGATCTAAAACTTTAGATATGATCCTTAATTCTCAAAATGCGGTTTATAACAAGGCCGGTATAAGTTACCGACCTAAGGAACCTAGTTTTATCCCTTTGATGTCAAGAACCCATATTAGATCACCAAATGATTCTAGGGTTTAAAAAGTTAGAAAGAAAATAACTAAGACATGGGTGCCAAAGTCTTTCATTGAAGGTTCTCTACGTCCCAAAGTTTGGGTACCTAAAACCTCTATATTTTGAATTGTATAGCTTTGGTTGAGGGGGAGCATCTATCAACATAGGTTGTTGATAATTGGTACTCCAAACACATAGTCATTCCTAGTTAGGGATGTGATGAACCCGAAATATACTAGATTAAATTGTCACAAAAGTGTGGGATCATCAGAATTTAGATATGAATGAATGCTGAAAACCCTTTTTGCAATCAAAATGTGAAAACGTAGTAAAGGGGCCACAGGTCGTATTTTTCTCGGGGCTAGTTGACGTTGTTTGATTCGAACTTGTATTTATGTGTCATTTGTGTTTTCGGGTTTCAAATAAAGATTTGGGTTTGGGTTCAATTCGAAATGAAAAACATGAGAAAATAAAGACACTCAACTAGATGAGCCAAACAAAGTAAGTGCCACTAAGAAACTCAACTAATGGAACTAAATGAACTAATGCAACTTTGCCAATTCAAGAAATCAAGGCTGATATTAGATCGATCCTAGTGCTGATTTACACTATGCAGAGATTTGCCTAAGAAATTATCACTTATGTCCAACTAAATGCAAAACAATCCATGAACAATCTGATACAAGGTAAGTGCCACAACTTCCCTTGACCCAAGTGCAGAAATTGCAAGCCTAACTTGCTGAAATTGTGAGATTTCAATTCAAAACCTAGCTGACTACGTAGGAAGCTGATTTCAAGCTTGAAAACACCTTGAAATTTACATTCATCTTGGCACAAACTAGTGTTGGAATTCCACATGAAACATAGTGAAAAAGTGAAGCAACTTGATACACAAAGAAGGTGTTAATGTGCCGAGAGCTGCTGCCAAATGCAGAGCTGTGACTTGACACTTCAGAATTGAATTTGGTTGATACAACTTGGAAGACAACCCATTCGAAAAGTGCTAAGCAAGAGTGAGTGAAGGTAATCAGAACCGAGACAGGAATTCAGCAGTGATGAAAGCAAAAAGTTCAGAAATGAATGGACTGCTGATTTCAGTTTGACAGCTAAGTTTCATTGCAAAAACTTCATGTTCAGAAAAGTTGAGAAAAGCCAGAGTTCTCTTGATACAACTTCAGAGACTGATGACTAAATTTGCAGAAATAACCCATAATTGCAGGAATAGAATGATGCGCAGAACAGGGAGCTGAAAAATGGAACTAGACTTGATACCCAGCCAATTAACCCAATCGCAGAAATGGAACTCAATAACTCTGTAAATGAACAGACTTAAAAGTGAATTTCAAAAGATTAAAACTAAACTAACTTAATTCAAAAGAACAGGAATGGCAGAAAAAGAAAGTGACTGATCGCAACAACCAAACTGATACGCTAAAAGCTAATTGGCACGCAACAGTTAAGCATAAAAGAACTGAAACCAAGAACTATATTCAATAAACGAGATTCCTAGTTACTTAACTTGAAGAAATGAAATTTAATTAAGCAAGAACACTTAAGAAAATGAAATTAACCAATCTGAAACCAAGAGAAACGAAACTAAGCAGTAATGGAAATTACAGCTACAAATAACTGAAATTATCTAAGAAATCTAAACCCCAATCGCTCCATTAGCTCAAAATCTTCTTGGTCGTCAAGCAAGAGCCGGCCTCGAACCCCTAACCACAGCAAATCAGTGGAATTCAGCTTCAAATGATCAATATGCTCAAACTGCCTCAGCTGGGAAAATTCCAGTCCAATCTCTTCTGTCTCGATGGATGGCTTGCGATTGTGATTTGAAGACCATCTGAGCTCACCTGAGAACCCCTACAAGCAGCTCAAATGGTCGGAAATGGCTTGTGGACGAGACACAATCAATTGGGTAGTAGAGATGCCGAAACCCTCAAACACCCCTGTTCTGGTGCAAATTGAGCTGAAATCTCGATCCTAGCTATCTTCCAAGGACTCAGATAATGTTCAAATGGAGAAAATGAGGGGTCGCGCCCCTTGGATGAAGAAATTAGCTAAGGAACTGAAGAAGAAATGAAGAAGATGAAGTTGCGGCGAGGAAACGCGACGAGGAGAAGCTGCTGGGAATTTTTGATTAAATAGCTAACAATGGACGACCCAGATTGATCGGATGAAATCCAACGGCTGATCTTGCTCTGATTTGAGCCAAACTTTGATGATGATGATCTGGGGTCAGGATCTACCTCATGGTAGCTCAGATCCTCCAGATGTGTAACGGATGGTCCAGATCAACCCAATCTTTGAATGGACGATCTAGAGCCCTCCGAGCTTGATCCAACGGTTGATTGAGCTCTGATTGAGATGAAACCTTCAGATCTTGATCATAGTGCATGATCAACCCTAACCCTAGCTCAGATTGCTTCAGATTGTCCCGGATGGCTCAGATCTAGCCGCTCTTGAATCGGACGGCCCGGATTAATCGTAAGCTTGATAATTCGATCCGGTTCACTTCCGACTCAAGTTTGACCCAGTATGCCCTAGGTCCATGAACCTTTTATGCCTACAAAAATATATCAGAAAATTAGTGGTCAATTAATCCAAATATGTATAAATTTGCAATTAAGTCCAAAATAAGAGAAAGTTCCAAAACCTAGAGTAATTTCACAATTAAGCAATAAAAACATAGGTCAAACATGGATTTTAAAAATTAAAATAATCAACAAAATGGTATTTATCAACGATCCACACCGGGCGTCGATAAACGAAGAAGTGAATTTCATTTACTGCACTACATTTCATTTACTGCACTACAACTGCAATATCTTTTGTAACATTTGCGTTCATATAGAATTTCCCGCAGTAAACGGTTAACGACCGTGGGCCTTGGAGTAGGAGCCGACCGCGACTCCGAACCATGTAAAACCGCTTGCGTTTTTGCGTTGTGTTTTAATTTTCCACTGCGTATTCTCTTATCTTAAATCCGAAACGGTTTACGATATTCACCCCCCCTCTATCGTATTCTCTCGATCCAACAGAAACATGCCTAGAAAAATAGGTAAACCTAGAAATGATCAAATTAGATCTAGTGATCCTAAGGTTAGGAAGTTAGAAAAGGAAAATCAAGTTTTAAGAGCAAAACTTGATCAATTATAAAGAAACCTAGGAAGAGGACTTCAAGGGGCCAAGGATGTGAACATGATCTCAAAGGACCATAATCATAGGAATGGTAGGCCGGGTTTAGGATACCACTCTAGGAGGGCTAATGTTGATCAAGTATCATATTCAAGGACGCCCTATAATTATGGTAGAGAAAAAGTCAAAAATGGCAAGGAAAAGCCATTTGAAGGAGGGGAAAAGAAATTGACCAAGAAAAAGGTCTATAGGGTTAAGAGAGTGATAGTGGAATGTCAAGAAGCACCGGAGGAGCACCGGTGTGGCCTTGCCTTTGTAGAAGAGTTACCTAGGGAGGTAACTAGGGCTAAGAGCTTGAGGGAGAGCTCTAGAAACCAACATGGGTTCCATGGTCAATGGATCTCAAGTGGTTTCCTTCTAGGAGATTGAAAAGGACTATAAGGTGTGCCAAAAGGTTTACAAGGCTAAGGATAGGCTTAATCCTAGAGAATTGGCACACTAAAGGGATGATTATAGAGGGAAAAGGTGAAATTGGGATCTTAGTTAAGGCAAATCGGTTTTAATGCCTAAATGCCATATAACTTGATGATATGAATAAATTATGGATGAGTATGGGAAGAAGCATCAAGGTGAGGCTCAAATTAGAACTTTTGGAAAAGGTTAATGATACGTTTTTGGAAAAACTCGAATTATGTACCAAACTTGAGATTTGGGATGACTTTGACTGAAATTATATTTTTTCCAAGTAAATATAGGATCCACACATGTTCCCACAAGAATTCAGAATTTTTGGGAATTTGTAGAATTAGTTAGGCATTTCTGAAGTTCGGGTGGGAAAGTTGAAAATCAGATACCAGTCGGCTGCCCTCTGGCAGTAGACTGCGAAAACCCACAGAATGTAATTACACTCTGGCCCAGTCAACTGCCAAATCCCAGTCGACTGGGGCGCGGGTTTTATAAAAGGAAAGGGTGCGCCGGGGAGAAGCAAAACTCTAGGGTTTTTGCGATTTCCCGGCGATCTTCACCTCTCTCACACTCCTCCTTCGATCTTAGCCCCTTCCAAGCCCTAAAGACCCTCTCTAAGTCATCCCTCAACCTCGATCTACTTCTAGGGCGTGCTAAAACCTCATCTTTTCAAGCCACATTCTCAAACTCAAGTCAACATGAGAAGGATGAAAAGGTATTGCGTTTTGAGGTTCATTTTTCTGGATTAGATCATGTTTTGACACTAATATAACATTTTTGTGTGTATTACTTGATGTTTTTCCTTTTTGGGGGTGTGTCTTGGCATGCAAGGGTATGTATGGGGTTTAGCATGGCTTCTAAGAGGTCTAGGGGTGAAGGGGAATCCCGACAGAGTCAGGAAGGGTCCAGGTTTAGGTCCCGGGAGTGCAAGCAGCGTTTTGAAGAGAATGAATTCGTGGTAATGAGTTGTAGATACCTGAACAAGAGTTTCTTTCAAGAAAAGTCACCCAGTTGGCTGAAATGATCACTCATTTTCAGCTTGATCAGTTAGTTTATTGCCAGCAAGACATAGACATTGACTTGTGTTCAGAGTTTTATGCAAATTTGACCTGTATTGACTCTGATAACAATTTGTATGAATCCCGAGTTGTTGGTGTTCCTATCCCCTTCTCTGTCATGGGTTAAGCCGGATTCCTTCAGTGTAGGGCGTCCAATAATGCATCTGTGTATTTTCCTACTGTTGTTGAGCCTTTAGAGTTTCCTGGAGTCACTATTGATCAAATCCACGTGAATTATTTCCGAAGACATAGGAATGACTCGGAACGTCTCTTTGATGCTAAACCCATGCGACCATTTAGTCATGTCTTGTATAAGATCATCGTCGAGTGCATCCTGGCTATTGTCACCAAGGGGAGGTCTAAGGTTAGACTCCCACACTTGGTAATGATGTATGCTTTAGAGAGAAGGTTGGACATTGATGTCTCCCTCCAGGTTTTTAGAGTTATCTGTCATTCTTCCCAGAGTGTCAATGGGAAGATATATATGCCCTTTTGCCACATCCTTACATCATTTTTCCACTTGCATTTTGGCATCCGGGTGTGTAGTGGTCAGGTGAGGCACCTGTCGAAGGACTATGATCAAATTGGCACGCGCCAACTGTCCATAGCAGGAATTGAGTGTAGACAGGGAGCATTTGTTTGGAGGGAGCGCCCGGAGGCCGCAGAGGTAGATGAGGAGCCCGCCGAGCTGGTCACACGTGCAGAGATTACCCAGCTCCAGGCGGATGTTCATGGGCTCCGGGAGGATGTTTGTAACGCCCGCCCTTATATCTACCCTAAAGGCGGGGTTACGGGTCCATACATTCATATCATTTACCATGTTAAGCATGTATATCAAGTAGAAACAATTACAATGCAAGAAGAGTAGTAAGCATGCTTGTTGAGGACTAATTTACCAAGCAAGGTTTCGGATATCAACATGCATTTACAACATAATAGGAAGATCATTTAACTTCGTAATTTACTGATCTAAACATGGTTTGAGCAAGATAGAGCATGGCATGATCTAAAACATAACCTACTGCAAGTGATCCAATTAAACAGCTAAGCATAACATTGAAGGAGAGGAAAACAAGGCATTGGGCAAGGGGCATGGGTCCCGGCACCTATGGGCAGCCGGCCCTCCTCTCAACCCAACCCTCATTTCAAGCATCAATAAATACACTATAGCATGGAATCTCAAGTAGGAATGTAGCATGAGTTATCTAGCCTTAGACACATGCATAAGAAGCATTCATAAGCAACAGGAAATAGGAAATCTATAGCATTTCACTTAGCATGCATACAACAAGAATTAGACATCTAATGATAGTGTCTTCCTCTATAAAGTTCACATGTATCAGTTAAATTCTAAACTCAACCAAGCATAGAGTTATCTAACATGATATAGGTTCCATATCTCTAAACTTGGCCAACAGTAGAGTAGTCATAGTCATCACACAATCAGAGTATAGTAATACAACTTGTAATCCTTTAGTGGAAGCAATTTAGATTCTAGACAAAAATAGTAGATAAGAATCCTTCTTTCTTTCCCGAACCATCACCACACACATCTTTTAGCATTCCCTCTGCCTCTTCCTTTAGTTCAAGTATTTCTTACCGCTATCTGCAGCATAAGAAAAACAACATGAAACTAGTAAGCAAAACATGCTTAGTAAGAATCCGGGCTTACTCGCAAAAATCCATATCGATACATCATATCATGTACACAGTAATCAAGATAGAATTATAAGCATCATAAGCATCACATCAAATATTTCTAAGTGCTTTACAGAACAAGATCATCACATAATGAGAAAATGCTTTTCAAAAGGTTCCATAAAGGTAAGTACTTAAAAATATAGTATCATCTAGGGCCCAGTTGTAGTACCACATCAAGCGCGTTCCCTAATGAGTTGGGGTAGCGAGCCACCAATCCAATTAGGGCAGGACCCTTCCGTCCTACCAATGCCATGACCTTCAGTTAACATGTACATTGGATTTTGTTTAACGACCCCCTTCCGAGTCGGGTACACAACTTTCAAAGTAAAGTATCTTAACATGCAATTACACATATATGTATATGCTTAAAGGTACTCCTAATAACATCTTAAAGGGACACACCACTCATCAAGGGTGCTCATGATCCCCTAGGGACACACCACACATTTAGGGGTGCTCTTGATCCCAGTTTCAGTAGAGTATCCTTTTTCAAGCATATTATCAAACACATCATGTTCATGTCATAAGGGTGCCCCATGGGCTATAAGGCATGCTTTTATACCTAACAAGATAGGTCACATAAATTATACACACATCATATAAGTGGTAGCATGCTTCATGGTTTCATTAAGTACTTCCCAACCCTAGAACCATGGTTGGCCGAAAGTCAAGGGTAGGGAATTCTTTTGGTTTTTCAATCAAGCATTCATTCAAGCATTTCTACAAACACCTCAAGTGCATTTCATGTTAACAATTGAAACATGGTTTATACCTCAAAGTGGGGTTAGCTTCCACTAACCCTAAATTACAAGGGGTGGCCGAATGGTAAGGTGGGGGTTTTTAGGGTTTTTGGACAAGTCATCATTCACAAAACAATACACATGTATACAACATTTATTTAGCATGCATGGCATGCATCAAGAAGTGATTCACTTCACAACCCCAAAGAAACCAAGTCTTGGCCGAAACCTTGTAGGGTACCAAACCCTAATTTTTGTCCTCCCAAAATTGGGGAACACACCACATATGTATATGTATAGCTCCCAAAGGTACAAGCATGCATCAAGGGTGGATCAAAAACCCCTCTCTTGGACCTCCAAGCATAGGGTGGCCGAAACCTTCCCCAAGGAAGGTCCTTGTGATTTTTCAAAAGAATAAAACAAGCAAACATTCAATAGCAATTATGCTGCAGGCGAGAGGACACTTACATCCTTGCGCTGGAATTTCACCTTCTCTTTAAACCGTAGGGTACCCTAGACTTGGAGGGCAAGTGAAAATCCTTTCTTTTCAAATTTTCTCTAGGGCTCCTTGGACTTGGTAGAGGGCAAGGTACTTGGACTTTCCTCCTTGCAATTGCCCTAGGGTTAGAACCCTAGGGTTGGAATTTCGGCAACAAGAAGGGGGGTGCTAGTCTCGGCAAGGGAAGAGGAAAAGAGGAAGGAAGAATGAAAAACTTCTTTCTAACTTCCCTTCTCTTAATCCTATTTATACACCTCTTGTGAAGAGACATGTCTCTTCATTGCCCAAGCCTTAACAATCATGTCTCCCCTTCTCCTAACACGAAACACCCATTAGAGCATTTGGTTAGGAAGAGTTAGTGCAAGTGATAGGTCCAAGGTTCGATCCTTGCTTCCTCCACTTTGCACTTTCTTTTTATCACCTCTTGCTAACTCATTTTCAAGCCCAATAAGCCAAGCCCAATATACATTTCATGAATATGATATTTCATGCATTCATGACATTTCATTAATAAAATAGGTTCATGACATTTCATAGAATGTGATTGCATGAAATTTACATCATTTCATTATAAACATTTTTTTCATACATCGTCATGATATTACATTGAAAATTTGGGGTGTTACAATCCCCCTCCCCTTATAGAAAGTTCGTCCCGAACTTAAAACAGTTCCGGGTACTTTGATCGCATCGTATCTTCCTGTTCCCAGGTGGCTTCTTCGAACTGCTCGTTCCGCCACAGAACCTTCACTAAGGGTACTTCCTTGTTCCTTAGCCTTTTGGCTTCCCGATCGAGGATCTGGATCGGGCGGCGTTCGGAACTGAGGCTCTCCTGTTCTTGCACTGGTGGGGGTTCTATCATTTGACTCGCATCAGGGGTACACTTCTTGAGCATCGACACATGGAAGACGTTGTGGATAGCCGCCATTTCTGGCGGTAGCTCCAGCTCGTAGGCCACTTTGCCTACTCGTCTCAAAATCTGATAGGGTCCCACGTATCGCGGACTCAGCTTCCCCTTCTTTCCGAATCTCATCACCCCTTTCATAGGGGCTACCTTCAGGAATACCGAATCCCCAACCTCGAACTCGAGTGGTCGACGTCGTTTATCAGCGTAGCTCTTCTGCCGACTCTGAGCGGTCTCTATCCTCTGGCGTATATTCTTTATAGCCTGAGTGGTCTCATCAATAATATCGGTCTGGAGTCCCATCTCCCTCTTTTCACCACTCTCATGCCAGCATAAAGGAGATCTGCATTTTCTGCCGTATAGTGCCTCGTACGGTGCCATCCCGATAGTAGCCTGATGACTGTTATTATAAGCAAACTCTGCCAGGCTCAGGTATCGACACCAGCTTCCCTTGAAGTCCAAGGTGCAAGCTCGTAACATATCTTCTAGTATCTGGTTTACTCGTTCAGTCTGCCCGTCAGTCTGGGGGTGAAAGGCTGTACTGAACTTCAGCTTCGTGCCAAGGGCCTTCTGCACGTGTCCCCAAAAATCAGAAGTAAATCGACCATCTCGGTCAGAGACGATGGTCTTGGGAATCCCGTGTAGTCGGACAATCTCCTTGACGTACAGTTGAGCCAGCTGCTCAACTGAATAAGTCATCCTGATAGCCAGAAAATGCGCGGACTTGGTCAGTCGGTCCACAATAACCCATATACTATCATATCCATTCGTAGTCCGAGGCAGCCCTGATATGAAATCCATAGAGATGTCCTCCCATTTCCACTCGGGAATAGGTAGAGGCTGCAGAACTCCCCCAGGTCTCTGGTGTTCTGCTTTGACCCTCTGGCAGGTCAAACACATGCTGATATAATGGGCTACATCTTTCTTCATGCCGGACCACCAAAATTTGCCCTTCAGATCTTGATACATCTTGGTAGACCCAGGATGCATCGCATAAGGTGTGCCGTGAGCTTCCTCGAGTATCCTCGTCCGTAAGTCGGAGTCGTCGGGAACGCATAATCGATCCTGGAGATATAAGACTCCGCTATCGGAAATCCGGAATCCCTCGTCCTTGCCTTCAAGAACCTCCTGCCTGATTCTCCGAAGACTCGGATCAAGATTCTGCTTCTCCAGAATACCATCAAATAATGTCGGCGCAATCTGTAGGGTAGAAAGCCGTCCCGATATAATCTCGATTCCGAAATCCATAATCTCTTCCCCTAAGGGTCGTGACAAAGCTGATAAAGACAACAATGCAGCACAAAATTTTCTACTGAGAGCATCCGCTACCTTGTTGGCTTTTCCCGGATGGTACAAGATCTCACAGTCGTAGTCCTTGACCAACTCGAGCCATCGACGTTGTCGCATATTCAGGTCTTTCTGGGTGAAGAAATACCGCAGACTCTGGTGATCAGTAAAGACCTTGCACTGAGTGCCATATAAATAATGCCTCCATATTTTCAGCGCAAAGACCACCGCTGCTAATTCCAAATCATGGGTAGGATAATTCTTTTCATGTTCCTTTAATTGTCTAGAGGCGTAGGCAATCACCTTCCCATTCTGCATAAGCACAGCTCCGAGTCCCAGTTTGGATGCGTCGCTGTACATATCGAAACCCGTATCACTTTCCGGAAGAGTCAATATAGGAGCGCTAGTCAGCCTCCTTTTCAGTTCAGAGAAGCTCTTCTCACATTCGTCGGTCCAGATATATTTCCTGTCTTTCTTAGTCAGAGCTGTCATAGGAGCCGCAATTCGAGAGAAGTCCTCTACAAATTTTCTGTAATATCCGGCTAGCCCCAGAAAACTTCTGACCTCGCTGGCATTCTTGGGTCTGGACCAGTTACTTACGGCCTCAATTTTGATCGGGTCGACCATCACTCCGTCCTTGGAGATAACATGTCCCAAGAATGATACTTGGTTCAGCCAGAACTCACATTTCGAAAATTTAGCATACAGTTGTTCCTTCTGAAGAATCTGTAATACTATACTCAGGTGCTCTGCATGCTCTTCGGAAGTCCTCGAATAAATAAGGATGTCGTCGATGAAGACGATCACAAATCTGTCGAGAAATGCCGAGAAAATCCGATTCATAAGGTCCATGAACATTGCCGGAGCATTAGTAACTCCAAACGGCATCACTACGAACTCATAATGTCCGTATCTCGTCCGGAAAGCAGTCTTGGGTATATCCTCATTTTTCACCCGGACTTGGTGATAACCAGACCTCAGATCGATCTTAGAGAAAACCGTAGCTCCCTTTAACTGATCGAACAGGTCATCTATCCTGGGTAGAGGGTACCTGACATTGCATACCTAGTTTAGATTTGAACTTCAGTAAATAACTTTACTATAATGTTCATACCTGTTCTTTATGGTCACATTGTTTAATGCCCGATAGTCGATACACATACGCATCGACCCGTCCTTCTTTTTGACGAACAGTACGGGAGCTCCCCAGGGGGAATGACTAGGGCGGATAAGTCCCTTGTCGAGTAGCTCTTGTAGCTGTCCTTGCAATTCTTTCAATTCAGTCGGCGCCATTCGGTATGATGCTTTCGAGATGGGGTTAGTACCAGGAATCAAATCAATAGCAAATTCAACATCTCTTTCAGGTGCTAACCCAGGTAAGTCGTCAGGAAATACCTCTGGATAGTTGCATACGACTTTGACGTCTTCTAGCTTCGGGTCCTCTGTAGGACGAGTATCAACCACATGAGCTAGAAATCCAGAACATCCATTCTCTAACATTTTCCTTGCTTTCAGAGCCGATAAGAATTTGCCAGTCTTCTTCTTCGGCTCGCCGATAAATTCAAAGAGAATTCCCGTCTCGGGTCGGAAGATAACCCTTCGTTTACGGCACTCGATAGAAGCGCCGTATTTATTCAAGAAATCCATGCCCAATATCAGATCATAATCGGCCATATCAAGCACTATTAGATCGCAGTAGAGCTCCCTATCTGCGATGCTGATCGGTGCGGCCCGCAGCATTTGGGTAGAGGGCATCACCTCTCCCGAGGGCAATGTAGTCAGAAACTTGCAATCTAGTTCTTGCAGTGGCATATCATATTTCGTGGCATATAGCATAGAAATAAAGGAATGCGTTGCCCCAGTGTCAAATAATGCAGTAGCAGGATGACTGTAAATAACTATCTGACCTGTGACAACGGTAGAGGCAGTCGCCACGTCTTCCTTGGTAAGCGAGAAAACCCGGGCGTTTGTTGTAGCAGGCGGGGCTTCTAATCGCCCCTGATAAATAGGAGTACCATCAATAGCAGCCTGCATATGGTGAAGCTGGGGAGGAGCACCTTTGTGCTGAATATACTGCTGCTGAGGTGCCTTAGCGGCAGTAGGACACTCTCTGGCAAAATGTCCTTCCTTCCCGCAAGTGAAACATCTCTTGGCACCCAATAAGCATGTCCCTAGGTGCATCTTCCCACAGGTGGCACAAGGAGGGTACTTAGGCTTCTTGCCTTTCGAACCACCAGTAGACTTGTTCCATGACTTTCTTTTTCCATTGTGGTTCTTCTTCCAGTGGGGGTTGGTGTTCTGAGTCCTTTGATTTTCCGACTGACTCTGATTCTGTGTACTGGCTGGGGCCTGCTTCTGCTGGCTGATATTCTTCAGATAGTGCTCAGCATTCAGGGCGCCGCTGACTAGCTCCTCTGCAGTCTGTGGCCTATGAACGCCACCGGCTACACTCAGAGCGATGTCGGGCCTGAGCATTCTCAGCATTAATCTGACCCTTTCCCTTTCAGTACTGACCAGCTCCGGACATAATCGTGCCAGTCGGTTAAATTTCTGGACGGCCTCGTTGACAGAGAGATTCCCCTGTCGAAATTCGGTGAACTCATCAAAATGCCTGTTGGTCACCCTCATATGAAAGAACTCCTCCAGAAATTCAGACTCGAAATCCTTCCATTTCATCTGGTCCACTGATCTTCTGGCCTTCACCCGTTCCCACCACATCCGAGCATCGCCGGAGAGGCAGAACGAGACACACTTGACCTTCTCGTGTTCCGGCCAGTCAAGAAGTTCCACGGTGCTTTCCACTGTTTTGAGCCAGGACTGGGCGTCCCACGGCTCGCAGGTGCCGGAGAACATATCCGGCTTCAGTCGCTGCCACTGTATCAAATAGGCTTCCTGTCGGACTGCTCTGGCCGTAGTGTCCGAGGGCGCCTGTGCAGTCGGAGGCTCAGTGGTTATGGCGTTCTGACTTCCCGCAGGGGTGGCAGTGTTAGTCTGCTGGGTCATCAGAGTGTTTATCATCTGCTGCTGCTCAGTGACCTGGCGCTGCAGCTCAGTGATCACCTGCATCAGATCAGGTGGGGGTGCTGTCTCGTTACCCCTAGTACTACGCCTTCTAGCCATATCTATTATATAGACAGTAAATAGATAGATATAAGCATTAATACTACTTTGTTAGGCAAGCATCAATCATCTCATATAGTAGTACTGTACATGAAATAAATAAAGTAAGGCGAGTTAGGATTTCTTACTTGGAAGCGGCAGGAGGAAGCTTGGTGTGTGTGTGGTGGAGGGAAACCTGTGACTCTGATACCAACTTGTAATGCCCGCTCTTATATCTACCCTAAAGGCGGGGTTACGGGTCCATACATTCATATCATTTACCATGTTAAGCATGTATATCAAGTAGAAACAATTACAATGCAAGAAGAGTAGTAAGCATGCTTGTTGAGGACTAATTTACCAAGCAAGGTTTCGGATATCAACATGCATTTACAACATAATAGGAAGATCATTTAACTTCGTAATTTACTGATCTAAACATTGTTTGAGCAAGATTGAGCATGGCATGATCTAAAACATAACCTACTGCAAGTGATCCAATTAAACAGCTAAGCATAACATTGAAGGAGAGGAAAACAAGGCATTGGGCAAGGGGCATGGGTCCCGGCACCTATGGGCAGCCGGCCCTCCTCTCAACCCAACCCTCATTTCAAGCATCAATAAATACACTATAGCATGGAATCTCAAGTAGGAATGTAGCATGAGTTATCTAGCCTTAGACACATGTATGAGAAGCATTCATGAGCAACAGGAAATAGGAAATCTATAGCATTTCACTTAGCATGCATACAACAAGAATTAGACATCTAATGATAGTGTCTTCCTCTATAAAGTTCACATGTATCAGTTAAATTCTAAACTCAACCAAGCATAGAGTTATCTAACATGACATAGGTTCCATATCTCTAAACTTGGCCAACAGTAGAGTAGTCATAGTCATCACACAATCAGAGTATAGTAATACAACTTGTAATCCTTTAGTGGAAGCAATTTAGATTCTAGACAAAAATGGTAGATAAGAATCATTCTTTCTTTCCCGAACCATCACCACACACATCTTTTAGCTTTCCCTCTGCCTCTTCCTTTAGTTCAAGTATTTCTTACCGCTATCTGCAGCATAAGAAAAACAACATGAAACTAGTAAGCAAAACATGCTTAGTAAGAATCCGGGCTTACTCGCAAAAATCCATATCGATACATCATATCATGTACACAGTAGTCAAGATAGAATTATAAGCATCATAAGCATCACATCAAATATTTCTAAGTGCTTTACAGAACAAGATCATCACATAATGAGAAAATGCTTTTCAAAAGGTTCCATAAAGGTAAATACTTAAAAATATAGTATCATCTAGGGCCCAGTTGTAGTACCACATCAAGCGCGTTCCCTAATGAGTTGGGGTAGCGAGCCACCAATCCAATTAGGGCAGGACCCTTCCGTCCTACCAATGCCATGACCTTCAGTTAACATGTACATTGGATTTTGTTTAACGACCCCCTTCCGAGTCGGGTACACAACTTTCAAAGTAAAGTATCTTAACATGCAATTACACATATATGTATATGCTTAAAGGTACTCCTAATAACATCTTAAAGGGACACACCACTCATCAAGGGTACTCATGATCCCCTAGGGACACACCACACATTTAGGGGTGCTCTTAATCCCAGTTTCAGTAGAGTATCCTTTTTCAAGCATATTATCAAACACATCATGTTCATGTCATAAGGGTGCCCCATGGGCTATAAGGCATGCTTTTATACCTAACAAGATAGGTCACATAAATTATACACACATCATATAAGTGGTAGCATGCTTCATGGTTTCATTAAGTACTTCCCAACCCTAGAACCATGGTTGGCCGAAAGTCAAGGGTAGGGAATTCTTTTGGTTTTTCAATCAAGCATTCATTCAAGCATTTCTACAAACACCTCAAGTGCATTTCATGTTAACAATTGAAACATGGTTTATACCTCAAAGTGGGGTTAGCTTCCACTAACCCTAAATTACAAGGGGTGGCCGAATGGTAAGGTGGGGGGTTTTTAGGGATTTTGGACAAGTCATCATTCACAAAACAATACACATGTATACAACATTTATTTAGCATGCATGGCATGCATCAAGAAGTGATTCACTTCACAACCCCAAAGAAACCAAGTCTTGGCCGAAACCTTGTAGGGTACCAAACCCTAATTTTTGTCCTCCCAAAATTGGGGAACACACCACCTATGTATATGTATAGCTCCCAAAGGTACAAGCATGCATCAAGGGTGGATCAAAAACCCCTCTCTTGGACCTCCAAGCATAGGGTGGCCGAAACCTTCCCCAAGGAAGGTCCTTGTGATTTTTCAAAAGAATAAAACAAGCAAACATTCAATAGCAATTATGCTGCAGGCGAGAGGACACTTACATCCTTGCGCTGGAATTTCACCTTCTCTTTAAACCGTAGGGTACCCTAGACTTGGAGGACAAGTGAAAATCCTTTCTTTTCAAATTTTCTCTAGGGCTCCTTGGACTTGGTAGAGGGCAAGGTACTTGGACTTTCCTCCTTGCAATTGCCCTAGGGTTAGAACCCTAGGGTTGGAATTTCGGCAACAAGAAGGGGGGTGCTAGTCTCGGCAAGGGAAGAGGAAAAGAGGAAGGAAGAATGAAAAACTTCTTTCTAACTTCCCTTCTCTTAATCCTATTTGTACACCTCTTGTGAAGAGACATGTCTCTTCATTGCCCAAGCCTTAACAATCATGTCTCCCTTTCTCCTAACACGAAACACCCATTAGAGCATTTGGTTAGGAAGAGTTAGTGCAAGTGATAGGTCCAAGGTTCGATCCTTGCTTCCTCCACTTTGCACTTTCTTTTTTATCACCTCTTGCTAACTCATTTTCAAGCCCAATAAGCCAAGCCCAATATACATTTCATGAATATGATATTTCATGCATTCATGACATTTCATTAATAAAATAGGTTCATGACATTTCATAGAATGTGATTGCATGAAATTTACATCATTTCATTATAAACATTTTTTCATACATCGTCATGATATTACATTGAAAATTTGGGGTGTTACAATGTTCACGTCATCCGTGAGGACATTCACGGATGCCAGCAGACGGAGCAGAGGCTTGAAGCAAAAGTTGATAGGATGACCAGCTGCCAAGATGAGATGTAGGAGATGATGCAGCAGTGACATCTTGCCTATCAGGCTCCTCCTCCTCCTCCCTCTGGTGGTGATGATCACATGTACTTTTGACCAGTTGGAGTAGTTTTGAGAGTGACTCTAGTGTTGAGAGTATTCTATTTTGATGTTTTATTATATCTCTCAAACACGTTCTATTCTAATGGTTGTATTTATATGGATGACTTCCGGGCTTTGGCCCTAGATACTTGCTATGTTTATTGCCTAAAACATCTATGTATGACTCTGTTTTGTAGGTCTTATGACATATGATTGGCTTTACTATGGGTCTATTGAGATATTGAAGTATTATCATGACTAGATGCTATTTTGAAATTTTCTTGAATTTTTTTTTGAAGTACTAATGGATGCTTTTATTATGCTTTTTATTTATGTGTTCATGATATGATTTGAAAATTTTATATTGTCTATCATCTAACATGGTTTGGTTGCAAATCAAATAATGATTTCCTATATAAAAGGAATATTCTTTTAGACTCAAGAGAAAATAAGGAGGAGATCTTGTCAAAGTGGATACATTCATATGACAAAGGGGAGCTTGGGAATCATTTTGAATGTCTAATAGAGTTACTAGAGAATGACAAGTATAGGATACCATGATTAGAACTCTAGGTTGATACAAAGTTGGCTTTATTTGGGAATTTTTGAGTTTGTATTAAAAGTCAAGCACGGTTGATATTTTTCATGAACTAAATTTTTCTCGGGTAGGGAATACCTTAACAATCGTGCTTGCAAAGTTTCACATTTTTCTAGATTTTCTGGAATTTTTTATTCATTTCTGAATTTCGGCTGAAATTCTGAAACCTGTTGTATCAGTCGACTGCCCTGGGGGCAGTCGACTGGTAGTATGGGCAGCATGTTTCTTTGTGATTTCTGATTTTTTTTTTCAGGAATAGGGTTAAGTTCTATTTGGCATCAAGGGTTGGGTTGCTTGGCGCAATCTTTTGATGGTGTCAAAGGGGGAGACCTTGAGTATTAAGTTAGGGTTGAGTTGGAATTTAACTTAGGATTTGGCTATGTGATTTTAGATTTAAGTTGGGGGAACTTAAGTTGGGATTAGCAATAAGAATTGAAATTTGGGAGAAAGCATAGGTTAAGGGGGAGTCTGCCTCATGTGTGTCATTCTTGAATTTCAATTGCCTTTGCTATTGTTATTACTATATGTTTACCTAACTTAACATATTGCCACACATCAAAAAGGGGGAGATTGTTGGGGCAATCAACCCTGAGATGATCTGGAGGATCATGATATTTTGATGTATGGGCAATATGGCTAAGTTAGGGTCTGTGTTGTTCTCATATGGGTACATGAGTGTGCAGGTGCACAGGTACACGTAGACTTGGTTGATGTCTTCAGGTAAAGGATGACATGGAGGCAAGCTGGAGGATTGCGTGTGCATCTGAGGAACCGTTGGATAGCAGAGATGATGAGCCGAGGGATGCAGACTTCAAGGCGTACGTGAAGGGTGGCATGGAGGCAAGCTGGAGGCTTGCGTGCGCATCCGAGGGACGAGAGCCAAAGATGAAGAGGGCATGAAGGCAACAGTCAAGACTGCTGGTGAAGAGTCAACTGAGTTGTAAGGGTCTGAGTATGAGTGTGTGTACTCAGGATCTAAGCCGAGAGGGGTTGAGTGCGGAGAGATTTGTACTCGAGAGTAAAACCCTAGGATTAGGTGTGTACCAGTCGACTAGCCCAGGGGCAGTCGAGTGGTAAAGGCTGAAACAGGCTGGCAGATTCGAACGTTGTGTTGTAACGGTCGGATCCGAGTGGGACCAGTCGACTGCCCTAGGGGCAGTCGACTGGTAGCGACTGTTTCAGATTCGTGCCCTATTTAAAGGGGCTTGTTTCCTACTATCTTGCTTGACGAAACTCACTTGGGTAAAGCGAGTTAGTAGTCTATTGTGATCAGAGGGCTTCCAACGTGTTGTGGCAAGGTTTCTCCACCAACAAGGAGCGACAGATCTAGCTGGAGGTTGTCCGGGGGTTGATCCACCGAAGGATTCTTGGATTAGTCACCCGACCGGGGTGGATACCAAGTAAATCAAGGTGTTTGCAGTGTTTTATTTCTTATTTACTTTGCATATTATTGTTTCCGTTACGCTAACGACTTTGTAGAGATCAAAACGACGAAGAAGTGCTATTCACCCCCCCCCCTCTAGCACACCATAAACGATCCTTCAACAAGGACAAGTGTCCAAAGAGTAAGAAAAAGGAGGTAAATTCTACACTCATTTCAATTCCGGTTAAATCTAACATGAGTTGTAGGAATGAAGACGCCCAAGCTAAAAGAAAGAAGATTCGATGCTTCACATGTGGTGAGCTAGGACACTTCCACACGAAATGCCCAAAGAGTGGAAAGCTCAAGAAAATAGAGCATTTACGAAGGTGGGAGAAAGAAGAAAAAAGAAGAAGTTTACATCAAAGGGGAGCTACAAAGGTAAGGGAGGTAATTCCTAACCTTGAGGTAAAATGTAATTCGAATTCAAGTTCCTTTATGCATGTTAAAAATCATGTTAATTATTCCTCCATGCATGCTAGGATTAATGAAAATTGCTTACTTGTGCACAATCATGGTTTTAAATACAATGATAGGAGTAGGGTTGACAAAGTAGATAAAAATCCTAGGAAAAGCATGCATCATGAAAAACCTAAGACCGTTGTACTTAAGGATCAAGGCATAAATCCCAAGAAGGGAAGGCATATGCCTAGAAAGGCAGGTAGGTCTAGGGATGTCCAATGTGGACATATGGACACTAAGGTTAGAAACTTGGAAAGGGAAAATCAAGCATTGAGGGCAAGACTTGATACATTGGCAAAGACCCGAGAAAGATTCACGGTTGGATCAAAGGGATTAGACATGGTGTTGGGTAGTATAAAACCTAACTATGATAGATCGGGTTTAGGATACCAGTCTAGAGTCTCCAATGCCAACAAAAAGAAGTATGCTGGGAAAGCATACAATTATGGCAAGAAGGAGAAGTCCAAGGTGGCAAGGGGTGCCATTAAAAGGTAAAAAAGATGACTTAACAAAGGACAAGGTGTCCATGGTTAAGAAGATTAGGTTTGTAGGCCAAGAATCACTGGGGTCTCATCGGTGTGGCCTAGTCTGGATTGAGTCACCTAGGGAGGTGGCTAGGGCTAAGAGCTCAAGGGGGAGCTCTAGGAGCCTTTGGGGTCCATGGTAAATGGATCTCAAGAGATGGGTTCTCTAGGAAGTCTAGGTGGACTAGGAGATGTGCCAAAAAGGGTTGGAAGACTAGGGTAAGTCTTAATCCTAGAGAATTGGCACATTAAAAGGAATTTAGGGAGAAAAGAATGACAATAGGAGTATATTTGATAAAATTAAGTTTTAATGGGTAAATACCATATAACTCAATGATATACATGTATTATGGTCAGGAATGAGAGGATATATCAAGGAGAGGCCTAAATTAGGAGTTTTGGATGAGTTTAAATAATATAATTTAGGAAGAGTTGAGTTTTGTGCCAATCTTGGGATCTGGATTATATTTATTTGGAAACATTTTTTACCAAGTAGGCATAGGCTCCACAAATCTCCCTACGAAATTTCAGATTTTTTGGAGATTTGTGGAATTAACTAGGCATTACTGAAATTGGACTGAAAATCTGAAATTCAGGTATCAGTCGACTGCCCCAGGGGCAGTCGACTGGTCTCAGCCCAGAAACCTTCTGTTTGTTTGGCCAGTCGACTGCCTCAGGGGCAGTCGACTGATCCGAAGGTTTAGGTAGAAAAGACCTATTAGATGATAAGAAATTACAAAATTGGAAGCATAGGAAAGGTTCATGAGAGTTTATGTCATGGTTTCATTGATTAAAACCTCATGACTTGCTTATATTGGTTAAAGCTCATAAATTACTATTGAATGATAAGTTCTTAATACATGAGAGGATATGGATATCTCACATAGGCATCTAGGAGTGAGAGATGAAAAGGGAAGAGTTGAGGACAATTCCATGTGTCAAAATATAATGGTTAGCCTTGGTAGAAACATAGAATTACAAATAGATTTCCAGGTTGATACAAAATGACCATCTTTTGAGGAAATTAGAATTCATACCAAAAGTCAAGCATATTTATATTTTTCATGGAACCATATTTTTCTAGGATAGGATATATCCTAGCAAATGTGCTTGCAAACTCTTAGATTGTTCAAGGTTTTGTTGAGTTCTTTTTGGCACTAGGGATAAGGTTGCTTGGGGGCAATCCTTTAATGGTGTCCATGTAGCGACCCGACCTCTTACTGTCTTCAGACGGATCGTTACTTTACTCTACTTCTCAACTCTTATACATGACTAAAGAAAATTGCGGAAATCTTTTTTTTCTTTTAAATTCTGCTATCAATTATATTCTAACTTAAGCAATCATGTATATTAATACCATGTCATACTCTCTTCTCAATCCCATAGCCAAAACCCATCGAAAAATAGCCTTACCTTATTAAACAGCCTGTATCAGTCGACTGATGACGTCATCAGTCGACTGATACGGCTGAAATCTGTTTTACAGATTTCGGCCCTTGCTTTTTAAGCTCACCATTCCTTCAATTTCGAGCCAAATAAGATCATGACACCATTTCTATACTCTATACCAATTTTCTAAACAGTTTAGCCAATCAAAATGAATCCATAAACTTAAAATTAGGACTTTTACGCAAGAAAACAAACTACAAAAGTTGTTTGAACTTTAACACTAAGGTTTGTGCCAAACTTTACTTCTAACCATTCAAACTCATCATGCAAGGTTCTATAACTTTGCTAAAGCATTATGAAATATGAATGCAACTTTTCTAAACATATTTAAGCAATAAAAACTTAGTTCAAAGAGAATTTGATACTATCTTGGCACATGCGTCTATTTTCTAACAATGTATCAATATCTCCATCTATTCACATTTCTACTCATCCAATGCAAGCATAAGATTATATAAGCTAATTGAAATGACATGGAAACTTTACTCTAAGCAAATGAGCATGTAAAACTATCCAAAACTTAAATGTTTACTAACTCCATAAACAAGAACTTAAAATCTGAATAAACTATAACATTGTAGTTTGAATAGTTAAATTGTCTTGTCTCGAAGATCTCTCCATAATCAGCCACCACACACACTCTACTCAGCACCGCCTCGTCGTCTTCCTTCAGAATTGCTTGCCTTTACCTTTATCTGCAATAAGAGGAAATGCATCTATAAGCAAAAAGCTTAGTAAGTACTATCTAGCTCACAAAAACTCGAAATATGCAAACATGCTTCTAGAACGATATGAAAATCATATGAGATACTGATATGCTTGAAAGAAAACTAAACTAAACATGTATAACTCAAAACATGCATACTCAAGCAATAAATAATCTCAATCTACTTTTCTTGGCTCAACTTGAAACTTTAGCTATTCTTTATCTTTTGAAAACTTTTTGTATTTTCGAAAACTTTGCTAAAGCATATACTTGAAAATACTAATCACTTGGATCCACTGAAGACGTAAGTACCATCTGAATGCGCGTTCCCTAAAAGGTTGGGGTAGCGAGCCACCAATCCTAATAGAGCAGACCTTGGTCTACCAGGGCCAAGACCTTGGAATTGGACACCTGGATTTCTTTAACGACGCCCTTGGACGCCGGGTACTGGCCTTATAAAATAAAATAGCTTTTCTTTCTTTTCTTTCTTATCTGTAAATGCCTTGGCATTTTCTGGAGCACCTTGCGTGCTAAAATCCCTAAGTCTTGACTTTTGGGGATTTTCTTAAGGCCTTGGCCTTTTCTTTTCTTATCTTTATCTTCTTTTCTTTTCTCATAACTTTCTTGGCCCTAAACTCACATAGGGTGCTTATCAAACATATACAAGCATATAAGAAACTAAGATCACATGCAAAAACTAAAGCAAAAAGGAATTATCTCTTCTAAAAACTTTTAAAGGAAATTCTCGCGGAAAAACCGCCTCTTACTGCAGGTGAGCAGTACTTACATTGATATCTTGGACTTACAACCAAGATTGAGGTCTAGAGCTCGGGAGAAACTTAAGATCTCGAAGAATTCTTCACGTCTACGCGTTCCTCTCGTCGCGGGGATCCCGAATATAGGATTATTTTCTTGGAGAAGGGTCTCGGCCGGCCCTCTTGACCTTGGTTTGCGTGCGCACAAGAGAGGAGAGGGAGAGGGGTCGGCGCAAGGGGGTGTTGGCCGAAGGGTTTGAGAGAAAATCCCAACTTCCCTCTTTAAGTTTCTATTTATACATATGGGCCGGATCAACTTAACTCAGCTTAATTATAGTTTCCCATCTTCTGCTGTGCTGATACCCCTAGCCCAGCCGGTTGGGCGCTTGTGCTGTTTCGTGGAGGTCGCGGGTTCGAACCCCGCTGCCCTTATGGTTTTTCCTATTTTGGCTTCTTTTCCTTTTTCTTTTCTTTTTCCAAAAATACCAAACGGACTCGGAAAATTCCATAAAAATACTCTAAAAATTCCTAAAAATATCTAGAATATTTCTAAACCATTTCTAAATAATTCTAAGGACTTTAAAAACTAAAAATGGGAATTTTGGGGCGTTACAATCCCCCATACCTTATAAAAAGTTCGTCCTCGAACTTAGAATAACTCTGGATATCGTTCTCTCATGCTGTCCTCACGTTCCCAAGTAGCCTCTTCATGCTTTTGATTCTGCCAGATGACCTTCACTAGTGGCACTTCTTTGTTTCTTAATCTTTTAACTGCTTTGTCCACTATCTGTGTCGGTCTGCTCTCATAACTAAGATCTTCTTGGATCTGTACTGACTGAGGCTGAATCACTTGGCTAGGGTCGTGAATACACTTCTTTAGCATAGAGACATGAAATGTACTATGGATAGCTGACATATCCTCTGGTAAGTCCAGCTCATAGGCTACCTTCCCAATCCTCTTTATGATCTTGTAGGGTCCTATGTAGCGAGGACTTAGCTTACCCTTTTTACCAAATCTCATCACTCCCTTCATAGGAGCGACCTTGAGAAATACTGAATCTCCAACTTCGAATTCAAGTGGCCTACGGCGTGTGTCAGCATAACTTTTCTGTCTACTCTGGGCAGTCTCAATCCTCTGGCGGATCGTCTGGATAGCCTGAGTGGTCTCATCTATAAGCTCAGTCTGGCTGTCTAGTCCTGACTCCATCTCTTTCTTCTCACCAGCTTCTTGCCAACATATGGGTGATCTACATTTCCTGCCATATAATGCCTCATAAGGTGCCATCCTGATGGTGGCCTGATAGCTATTGTTGTAGGCAAACTCAGCTAAGCACAGAAATTTACACCAACTACCCTTAAAGTCCAATGCACAAGCCCTGAGCATGTCTTCTAAAATCTGATTTACTCTCTCTGTCTGTCCATCTGTCTGGGGATGGAAAGCTGTGCTGAACTGAAGTTTGGTGCCTAGGGCGTCCTGAACACACTTCCAAAAATGGGAGGTGAATCGCCCATCTCTGTCAGACACGATCGACCTCGGAACTCCATGAAGCCTGATCACTTCTTTCACATACAGCTGTGCTAATTGCTCTACCGAATGCGATAACTTGATGGCTAGGAAGTGGGCAGATTTGGTCAACCTGTCCACTATCACCCAAATTGCATCATGTCCATGGGTGGTTCTTGGAAGACCTGTGATAAAGTCCATGGATATTTCTTCCCACTTCCACTCTGGAATGGGAAGAGGCTGCAGAACTCCTCCTGGTCTCTGGTGCTCGGCTTTGACCCTCTGGCAGGTCAAGCAGGTACTGATATATCTGGCCACGTCTCGCTTGAGTCCAGACCACCAGAACCTTTGCTTTAAATCTTGGTACATCTTGGTAGAACCAGGATGCATAGAGTACGGGGTACTGTGGGCCTCTTCTAGAATATTCTTTCTTATTCCTCATCATTGGGGACGCAAAGGCGGTCTCCAAAATAGAGGATGCCACTGTCTGATACTCGAAACTCTGAATTTTCTGCCTCTTGGATCCCCTGCTTGATCTTCTGGATCTCTGGGTCTTGATCTTGCTTTTCTTGTATATCCTTAAGCAGGGTTGACTCTAGGGTCAATGCAGAAAATTGCCCAACATAACCTCGACTCCAAAATCTTTTATTTCTTTCTGAAGTGGTAGAGACAGTGATGATAAGGACATCAGTGCCGCACAGGATTTTCTGCTCAGTGCATCTGCCACTTTATTAGCTTTACCTGGGTGGTAGAGGATTTCACAGTCATAATCTTTGACCAACTCTAGCCACCTGCGCTGCCTCATATTCAGATCTTTCTGAGTGAAGAAGTACTTCAAACTCTGATGGTCTGTGAAGATTCTGCACTGCACTCCATACAGGTAGTGTCTCCAGAGCTTCAGTGCAAAAACCACAGCTGCTAGCTCAAGGTCGTGGTAGGGTAATTCTTCTCATAGTCCTTGAGCTGTCTGGAGGCATATGCTATTACTTTACCATCTTGCATGAGGACAGCTCCAAGGCCCATCTTGGATGCATCACTATAGATGTCAAAGGCCTTGTCACTCTCTGGAACAGTCAGGATGGGAGCACTGGTCAGTCTCTTCTTCAGCTCTAGAAAACTGTGCTCGCATTTATCTGACCATTCAAACTTCTTGTTCTTTCTGGTTAAGGCTGTGAGTGGAGAGGCTATCCTGGAAAAGTCCTCCACAAATTTTCTGTAATATCCTGCCAGGCCTAAGAAGCTTCTGATCTCACTGGCATTCTTGGGTCTACACCAGTTGCTGACTGCTTCTATCTTGGCTGGATCAACTTGAATGCCTTCTTTGGATACAATGTGACCTAGGAAAGGTCACCTGATCTAGCCAAAACTCACACTTTGAGAATTTTGCATAGAGCTTCTCCTGCTGAAGGATCTGCAGCACTATCCTCAAGTGTGTAGCATGGTCCTCTGGAGTCTGTGAGTATATGAGAATATCATCAATAAACACAATGACGAATTTATCGAGATACTCCCTAAAGATGTGGTTCATCAGCTCCATGAAGACTGCTGGAGCATTGGTTACTCCAAAAGGCATTACTACAAATTCGTAGTGGCCGTATCTTGTCCTGAAGGCCGTCCTGGGATGTCACTTTCTTTAACCTTTAGCTGATGATACCCAGAACGCAGATCTATCTTCGAGAACACTGTAGCCCCTTTGAGCTGATCAAATAAATCATCTATTCTAGGAAGGGGGTACTTATTCTTGATGGTTACCTTATTCAGAGCTCTGTAGTCTATGCACAGACGCATAGATCCATCCTTCTTCTTGACGAATAGTACAGGAGCTCCCCAGGGTGAATGACTCGGCGAATGAAGCCCTTGTCTAGTAGCTCCTGGAGTTGCTCTTGTAATTCCTTCAACTCTGCTGGAGACATACGATATGGGGCCTTCGAGACCGGACCGGTACCGGGCACTAGCTCGATCTCGAATTCCACTTCTCTGTTGGGAGGTAGTCCAGGTAATTCTTCTGGGAACACTTCTGGATATTCGCAGACTACCCGTACATCCTCCTGCTTGAGTTCTTTCTTTGCTTCTGAGTCCACTATGTGTGCAAGAAAACCAGCACACCCTTGCTCTAGCATCTGGTGGGCTGCCAAGGCTGAGAGAAATTTCTGAGTCTTCCTCCTTGGGGCTCCTTGAAATTCGAATGGTGGTTCTCCCTCTGGGCTGAAAACCACCTTCCTTCTACGGCAGTCCACTGAAGCGCTGTACTTACTGAGGAAATCCATGCCCAGTATGATGTCGAAGTCCTGCATCGCAAGAACTATCAGATCGACATATAGCTCTCGGTCTGAAATCTTGATTGGCACAGCCCGGAGCCTCTGGGTGGACTCCATGATTTCCCCTGAAGGGAGAGTTGTCAGGAATCTGGACTCCCAACTCTCTGTAGGCACCTGTAACTTACTAGCAAAAGGTACTGATACGAAAGAATGGGTCGCCCCAGTGTCAAACAGTGTAGTAGCTAAATGCTGTAAAATAACTATTTGACCTGTTACGACCGTGGAGGCGCTGGCAGCTTCTTCCTTCGTGAGGGAAAAGACTCTGGCATTGGTTGGAACTGGTGCTGCTTCCAACCCTCTCTGACTGATCTGAGGTCCCTCCAGTATAGTAGGCATGTAGTGTAACTGAGGCTTGCCTCCATGCTGTACGGACTGCTGAGGAAGTACCTTAAACTTGTTTGGGCATTCTTTGGATCTGTGTCCCTCTTGTCCACATGAATAGCATCCAGTTACACCCAAAAGGCATGCTCCTGGATGGTTCCTCCCACACTTAGGACAAGGTGGATACCTAGCTTGCTTGTTCTCTGAGTTTCCTTTTTGGCTGCCAGGCCACTGCTTCCTTTTGTGGTTCTTATTCTTCCAGTTCTGGTTATTTGGCTGAGGCTTCTGTCCTCCTATTGTCTTGTTCTCAGTCAGGACTGGCTTCTGCTGTGCTTGCTGTGCCTTGATGCTATTCAGGTAGTGCTCTGAGATTAGAGCACTACTGACTAACTCCTCGCTGGTCTGGGGTCGGTGCATCCCGCTGTTCACGTTGAGTGCTATCTCCGGGTTCAGCATGCGAAGCATCAGTCTGACTCGCTCCTTCTCTGTGCTGACTAGCTCTGGGCAGAGGCGAGCTAGTCTGTTGAACTTTGCAACTGCTTCTCCCACTGGTAGGCTACCCTGTCTGAACTCCATAAAGTCCTCGAAGTGCTTGTTGGTAACCTTCATGTGGAAAATTCCTCATAGAACTCGTGCTCAAAATCTGCCCAGCTCATCTGGTTGACTATCTTCTTACTCTTGACTCGCTCCCACCACATACGAGCATCTCCAGTTAGGCAGAAGGAGGCACATTTGACCTTCTCAACCTCTGGCCAGTCAAGAAGCTCCATTGTGCTCTCTAAAGTCTTGAACCAAGCCTGGGCATCCCAGGGCTCAGTCGTGCCTGAGAAGCTTTCGGGTTTCAGCCTCTGCCACTGGACGAGGTATGCTTCTTGTCTTCGGTTCACGCAGGGGTCTCCTGTGGGACTGGTGGAACTTCAGCCACCACTGGAGTTCCCACTCCTGCTGTGGGTGGTGTAGGGGGCACTGGGTGCTGATTGCCATCAGTGTGGCGATGGTCTTCTGTTGTTCTGTAATCTGAGCTTGCATTTGAGCAATGACTGCCATCAGGTTTGGCTGTTCTGTGCCAGGCTCACTGTTATCTGGAACTGGAGTTCTGTTATTAGCATTAGGAGCTCGGCCTCTTCTTGCCATCTAATAATGCATAAGGAACAGAAATCACTACTACATCTCTAGGTATAAACTTGTCTTCTACTTAGAAATCTGATATCCATTCTAGGGATTAAACATGATTCCGTGATACTAAGGGATTAAACATGCTTCCTTGTTCTATGCACATGTGAGTAGTACTTA